>CATIWR010031229.1:0-38436 GCA_949677035.1 Omphalea diandra | reverse complement strand
TTAGCCATCAAAACACAAGTTGTATAAGTTGGGTGTGAGCTTGAAAACACCATTGAGATAGTGAAATACCTAATTGATTAATTGGGGAGTGGACGTAGGGTCAATTATACCCGAACCACTATAAATTGATTGTCTCTCTTCTACTATTTCTTCTCCCCTTGATCTTTGTTTTTGAAATTTTTATTCACCAATTCAACCCCCCCTTCTTGGTGCCTAGGGACAATAATATTTTTGCATACATTTTAGGGGGAGTTTTATTGCTTGATATATCTATGTGTTGACATGTTTGATTTGATTTGATTGATTGTGTGATGAGTTGGATCAATTCATTTTGCATTTGATGTTTTCTACATTTCAAATGTTCAAATCAATCATAAAAAAATCATATACTCAATACTAAGGCCATATATGACAATTCTTAAATTTTTAGCCCTAATTTGTATGTTCAAGCATCTTTTAAATATTTGAATTATTTTACATCCATTTATCTTCTTATGTGACATATTATGATCAATTGTGCAAAATTACTTATGTTTGCTATTCTAATTTAAGTTTGTATAATTGATAAGTTTGTGGAATTTTCCACTCATATTCCCTATTATCTATCTTATTCCCTCCCATTCCCCTCTTTTTGATCTTGACAAAGGCGAAGAGATAATTGACTGAATATACAAAGAGGAAACATACTGAAAGGGAAGAGAATTTGAATTACATTTGTAATAAGTTAAGACAATGATATTATTAGAACAATTAAAGGGGAGTATGGATTGAGGGGAAGAAATTTCATACTTATATTTTTTTTAAGCACTTCATAATCATTCTCTTACGAGCATGCATAATTGATTCTTTATGCTTTGCATATTCAATCTAGATTGTCAAAATAAAAAAGGGGGGAGATTGTTGGACTAGGTTATTTGAATCTAAGTTAATACTCTCTTATGATCTTGACAATATAGATTGAAAGGTTATAATATCAATTTTAAGTGTTGTTTTTGCAGATATTAAGATAAAATCTTATTAGGAGTTGAATAGAAGTGATTAGAAGCAAGAAACTTCAAGTATGAAAATCTACCTTTGAAATTAGCGACCGTGAATTTGGAGTAGCGACAACAAATTTCAAAAAAGTAGTTGTTATAGCTATTGAGATTCAAAAGTAGCAACTACGAATTTTAGTAGCGACTGCAAATTTCAGAATAACATCTTCATGTTAGACGGATGATTTCACAGTGACAATCGTGTTCAATAAGGAAAATAGCGACAGCGAAGTTTTATATCCGTTAGAAAGATCTAACGTGCAGTTTTTGGAAAGACTAATGGTTTCATGGCACATGGACTAGTCATTAGACACAGTTCAAAAATAGCGATCGCGAATTTCAATCTCGACCGTGAATTTCATCTGACGAGCATTTATTGCAAGATATGTCTAGCACAACTTGGAGATTTGGACATAGTTTATTTGTAGCGTCTCTTTGGTGGTTATTGCCTATAAATACACCACCAAATGGACTTGAATAAGAGAGGATAACCATTTGATATGTGTCAAAACTCTTGCTAAGTTAATTCTCATCTTTAACTATTTATTTCCTTATATATAGTTTGGTGTGAGCTTTAAACACCTTTTGGGTTGGGTTTGAGAGTTAGCCCTTGTTTAGAAAACTCTTGTATAGGTTTTAGTGTGAGCCTTGAAAACACTTATGAGAGGTTTTAGTATGAGCCTTAAAAACACTTGTGAGAGGTTTTAGTGTGAGCCTTGAAAACACAAGTTGTAAGGTTTGGTGTGAGCCTAAACACAAAGTTGAGTGTGAGCTTGTAAAATACTAGTGATTGAGTGAAATACCCAATTGGTAAATTGGGAAGTGGATGTAGGGTTGGTTAATACCCTAACCACTATAAAACTCTTATGTTCATTCTTCTCCTACCCTTTCTCTAATCTTTCATTTTTGTGAGTTTCCTCCAAAGTTCAAATTAGCCACCAATTCAACCCCCCTTTCTTGGTGCACTAGGGCCAACAAAATCTATACAAGAGTTTTCTAAGGCTCACTCTTAAACCTAAACAAGAGTTTTCTAAACAACGGTTCACTCTCAAACCCAACCCAAGGTGTTTAAAGCTCACACTAAACTATGTACAAAGAAATAAAGAATTAAAGTTGTGAAAATTAACTTTGCAAGAGTTTGACATAATCAAATGGTTATGCTCTTGCAATCAAGTCCATTTGGTGGTGTATTTATAGACAATAACCACCAAAAAGATATTACAAAGAAACTATGCCTAAATCTCCAAGTTGTGCTAGACATATCTTACATTAAATGCTCGTTAGACAAAATTCGCAGTCGAGACTAAATTCACGGTCTTTAAGTTTGAACTGTGTCTAACGGTTAGTCCACATGACATGAAACCATTGGTCTCTTCAAAAAAACTAGCATTTGGATCTTTCTAACGAATTTTAAAATTCACGGTCGTTATTTTCCTTTTGGATGCGATTTGTCATCATGAAATCGCCTGTCTAACATAGAGATGTTGTTTCATAAATTCGCAATCACTACCTAAATTCATGGTTGTGACTTTTGAATCTCAACAATACTATTTTCAAAATTTGCGGTCACTTTGAAATTTGCGGTCGTTAATTTCGAATACAGATTTTCGCACGTTAAGTTTTTTGCTTCTAATCACTCCTATTTAACTTTGAATGAGATTATCTCTTAATATCTGCAAAAACAACACTTAAAATTGATATTAGAACCTTTCAATCTATATCGTCAAGATCGAAAGAGAGTATTAAATTAGGTTTGAATAACCTCGCCTAACATTTTTTTTATCATTTGAGAATATAGAGAGGATGAGTGGGTTGATTGATTAGGATAGAGAAATTATAGACATCATCAAAAAGTGAGTGCACATGTAAGGATTTTCAAAGCTTTTGTCCATGTCATCGTGCATTTCTTATATGCATTGGCCTCCTTAATCTCATGTGTTTAATTAGCCAATGATTATCTTACAGGCTTTTAATTGGTCAATAATAAAACTTGAAGTGTCAAATCGGTTACTCATGAAATTGAGGTGTTACACTAATCAATTGCATAAATTTCAGAGGACAACCTATGCATTTGGCCTAGATTTCACGTCACTTCTCAAAATTGAGTGCATTCATAGCAATCAACATGCATGCCATGTGTCCTTATCGTAAGGTTTTCAATCCACCTTTGGAAGCTTAATTCTCGGTGTCTCTTAACATAGAGGGAATTCCACGAAGACTAATGCTAAACAGCTAAAATCTATTCAGATAGAATGCATTTATTAATGTAATTAATATTTTTCTAAACTACAATAAATGATGATTAAATAAAAAAAATAACTTAATGTCGTTCATAAATTTTGGCTCTATTTTATCAATAAACTTCCCTCTAATTTCATCCTATCATTTTCCTTCTCAAATAAAACAACTTCTCTCTCAAATTGCAGACAATGTGTTTAAACTTAGACAAAAAATTGCAACGATCAGCTAACTAATTTTTAGTTCAATTGATTTAATAGATTCTATTAGTCCAGTTCAATAAGATAATTTTTTTAATATTTAAATAATACTTAAAAATATATAAAATTAGAAAACATATAATATATAATAAAGCAATGAAATTTGTTTTCTAAGTTTATATTTTGAGTAAAATATTATAATTTTAAAAATTTTAAAACTTTTTACTAAATGATTTAGTTTTTTTATTGAATTAGTTTGATTTATTTTTTTTTATTTTTAGCTGCTTTTTTTGGTTTTGACTATTTTTTTTTTTTAACTTTTGATTGGCTTTTTGAATTACAAATTTTTAACACTGAATTAAATTGGATCACTAACAGATTTTTTATTTTACAAGTTAGAAGCTATCAAAGAAATTATAATAGGTTTAGCCATATCAAAGAAATTATAATAGTTTGTTTATTTGAAAATAGAGAAAGAGAACGTAAGAAATTATAATCAATATAGAGCTAGTATGTTGAAAGAGATTTTTGAGTTTAAAGAAGATGGTAGTTTGTTGTATGAAGATTTGGAACACGAAAATGAACTTAAAAAATAATTTTATCTCCAATTTCTATAATTAATAGAATTTTCTTTGCGATTTCATGTAATACTTTCCGATTTTCACTCACCATGTCTTAATCGATTCAATTCTTTAAAATCACTAAAATTATAAAGAATAATATATTCTTCAATTTTTATAATAAATAGAAATTCTTTTGCAATTTCACGTAAATCCTTTTGAATTCCAACCCATTATTCCCTAATTGACTCAATTGTCATTCATTAAAATTAAAGATATTGTAATCTCTAATTTTTATAATTAATGAAATTTATTTCGCGAATTTATGTAATCCTTGTAATTGTGACTCACCATGTACTAATAGAATCAATTCTTTAAAAATCATTAAAATTACAAAATAATATGCTTTCTAATTTTTATAATTAATTAAATCTTCTTCATGATTTTACGTAAAACTTTTTTTTTATTATGACTCACTATGTTTTAATTGATTCAATTCTTTAAAATCACTAAAATTTAAAAAATAATATAATTTATGATTTTTATAATAAATGAAATTTCTTTGTGATTTAGAATTTTCTTCTCAAATTTACGTAATTGTTTTTTTTTTCTTAGTCACAATGCCTTGATCGACTCAATATTTTAAAATTACTAAAATAAAAAAATATAAATTTTGATTTTTATAATTAATAGAATTTACATTATCAGTTTACATAATTCTTTTCGATTTTTTACTCATTGCATAATTCTTTTCAATTTTTTACTCATCATACCCTAATTTTCTTAATTCTTTAAAATTACTAAAACTAAAAATACCATAACATTTGATTTTTATAATTAATAAAATTTCCTTCAAGATTTCACATAATCATTTTCAATTATGACTTATCATGCTTTAATTGACTCAATTACTTAAAAATCATTAAAATTAAAAAAATAATATAATCTCCGAGTGTATAATTAATAGAATTTTCTTCATGATTTCATATTATTTTTCATGATTCCTACTCAACTCAATTCTTTAAAATTATTAAAATTAAAAAAATAATATGATCTCTTATTTTTATAATTAATAGAATTTTCTATATGATTTTTATAATATTTTTTGATGTCTACTCACCATACCCTAATTCACTTAATTATTTAAAAATTAAATAATAAAATAATATAATCTCTTATTCTTAATAATTAATACAATTTTCTTCATAATTTCGCATAACTCTTTTGATTCTTACTCATCATATCTTAATCAATTTAATTCTTTAAAATCACAAAATTAAAAAAATAATACAATCTTCAATTTTATAATTAGTAGAATTTTTCTTTACAATTTTATTTAATCCTTTTTTATTCTTACTCACCATGCACTAATCGATTCAATTTTTTAAAAATTACTAAAAATTTAAAGTATAATCTTTAATTTTTAAATTAATAATTTTTTTTTTTACAATTTTGCATAATCTTTTCTGATTCATACTCAACATGTTCTAACAGACTCAATCCTTTTAAAATCACTAAAATTTTAAAAAAAATAATATAATCTCTATTTTTATTATTAATAGAATTGTCTTTTTGATTTCTTATAATTTTTTTTGATTCAGACTCGTCAAACCTTAATTGATTCAATTCTTTAAAAATCACTAAAATTAAAAGTAATATGGTCTACAATTTTTATAATTAAGAGAATTTTCTTTTTTAATTTTACATAATCCTTTCTGATTTCTACTCACTATGTCATAATCAATTCAATTCGTTAAAAATCATTAAAATTAAAAAATAATATAATATATAATTTTTATAATTAAGAAATTTTTTGCTTTTTTATGTAATTTTTTGATTTTTACTCACCATACCTTAATCGATCAATTCTTTAAAGATCACTAAAATTAAAAATAATATAATCTCTAGCTTTTTATAATTAAGAGAATTTTCTTTGTGATTTTGTGCAATCATTTAAAAATTCCTACTCAACATACCATAATCAACTCAATTCAAAAATATTATAAATTAAAAAAAATAATATTCAACTTTTATAATTAATAGAATTTTCTCTGTGATTTTTAAATTAAAATTTGAAAATAATATTGAAGGCCTTTGAAATATAGTATTAATTGTGATGTTACCTTTACTATCCAATTTGACAAAGTGTGAAGCAAGTTGATTACAAAGCAAAATATAATCAAAAGAGAAAGAATAAGTTGGAATAATTAGATCAAATTATTAATGTATTAATTAGTCTCTAATTCGAGCTTAGTAGCAAATCATCTATTCTTAAATCAAAATTCGATGATGATGATGATGATGATGGTAGTAATAAAACACGTTTCAAATTTGAATATGGTGAGTTGACCAGTTTTAGGTTCCATTAGTCTGACTAGTTCAACTGCTTTGGTTTAATATGATAGTTTTTTATTTTTTGAAAAAATATATAAATAATACTTAAAACTATTTAAAAACTAAAAAATAAAGAATATAATATGATAAAATAATGAAATATATTATTTAAAATTTAAAATTTGGGTTAAATAGTGTAATTTTATTTTAAATTGATTTGATCTAATTTTCAATTTCAACTTTTTTTTTTGTTTTGACCATCTTTTTCGGTTTTGATTGATTTTTTTGAATGATTGATTTTTAATACTGAACCGAACTCGATCACTAGCAAATTTTTAGTTTTATTGATCTAATTGACTGGTTTGGTTCAATTTTGAAAATATTGAATGTGATGTTAAAGGAGTATCAACCTAATTAGGATCCAAAAATGTATCTCTGAAATCGTCCTCTCTCTCTCTCTCTCTCTCTATATATATATATATATATATATATATATATATATATATATATATATATATATATATATATATATAAGAGTTTTTAATGGCTACGTTTCCAAGGATAGTTACTATTTTATAACAAAATAATAAATATTTATAATTTTCAATGTAAGCATTAACTGCATGTCAGAATAATCAAACCCGTTAAATTTTTAATTTTAAATCTGAAAGTGTCATAACTATAGATAAGTAAAAATTGCAGTAACTATTGAAATATTGCCTATATATATATATATATATATATATATATATATATATATAATTTAGAATTCAATTTAATATTTAATTAAAATCATCCAAGACTCCTTAGAGAATGTCAACTTCTTGAAAACTTAAAGTGCATAATAATCCTATCTTAGAAAAATGAGTGTCAATTAAATGATTAAGAGAATGAAATTCAAATTTGAAATTTTCACTAAACCTAATTAAAGGATATATTCATCTATAAAAAATCTTAAGTGATATAATTATCTAATTTGGACCATAAAAATATCTAAAAATACTTTCTCTATTTAGATAATATTTATTGTTCTATTAAAATACTTTTGCCAAATAGAACACTTGAATCACTTTTATCTAAAAGAAGACAAATAGTCAATAAAAAAAAATGCTAATTTAGCGATCGAATTTAACTACCACATGAATGTGATATTTATTTAGCTACCACTCTACTACCATTTGAAGTTAAGTTGAGAGAAAAATGAAATTAGTTGTTGCGATCAAATAGAGATCACAAATTGATCAAGATATAACGACCATAAAGAGTGGTCTTTAAATAATCTCTAAATGTGGAGAAAAAATAAAATTGGTGATTTAGTTACTAATTTAAGACCACGAAGTGGAATTGTGGGGTCTACTTTTGGTACTATAAGGTGCTCTCTCTCTAAATAGCAACAATTAATTGTGGTTGCTAATGTGATAAAATTAGCGACCACAAAACATGTAGTCATTAAAAGTGTTAGAAGATATCAAATTTAGTGACCACAGACAATGCGATTGCTAAATTTACTAAAGTGCATAATTAATTATAATATTATATTAAACTTATTATAACGTTATATAATTAATTATATATTATAATTAATTATTTTATATATTATAATCTTTTATAATTAAAATACTAATATATTAATATTATCTATTACGATATTATATAATTATATTAAATATGATTATATTATATAATATTAAATATATTGAAATTATTTAATTAAATATAATTATATAATTCAACTAAATATAGATATATAATTATAAATAACTGAATATATTATAATATAATTATATTTAATTATATAATTATATTATAATATAAGTAAAATAAAATTATTTATTAAATATATTAAAATATAATTATATAATTATATGTAATTATATTTAATATTATAAAATAGATGAAATACATTATATTTAATATTATAATATAGCCATCAAGGTTAGCGACCACGAATTGCTAACCTTGATGTATTTCGTTAAGGTTATTGACCACTGTGGTGGTAGCACCTTGATATCAAGGTTCGCAACACGCTGCCGTTGCTAAGTGCATAATATTTTAAACTTAAACATTGACTATGTGAGTCGTGGTCACTGTCTGCGTGTTGTAATACTTGAATTGCAGAAACCTAACATCGAGCTACTCCTTCCCTGCACTCAGAGTCCCCAAAATTCGAAACCCTACCCTTTCACCATTCCTTTTCTTTTCTTTTTCCCAAATCTGAAACCCTACCCTTCTTCCCTTTCCTTCTACCTTTTGCTCTTCTGTTTCTTCTTCCGAAACCCCCTCAAAACCCCAAAATCCCCAATTGAGAAACTCTCACCCTGGTCCTTGTTTCGAGCTTTTAACATCCCGAGGCTTGCAATCTAGTTGAGATTTGAGGTTAGGTTAGATGTACAACCAAGAAATTGAAACATGGGTTAGTTTAGATGTAGAATAGTTGAAGAAATTTGAGGATTTTGAATGTAAGTTATCATTGTCTTCAAAATGTTTTGAGCGCACATTATCTTTCTTTTTTCTTTTTTTTTCTTTTTTAATTTCTTTCTGATACTTTTGTAATTTATTTTCATGTTCATTTTTCTTCTTGTGATTGTTGATTCTATTTTGGTGCTTTGGATGGTGATTATTTTGGGCATGGGGAGGTGAATTGCTATGATTACACGCTTATGATCTGATTATGGGTCTGTGGATGATTATTGTAGAAATGGGCATTATGTACATCAAACAGTAAATCAATTTGCTATTCATTTAAATTTCTTTATTTTTCTAGCAGGGTTGTATTGTGTGCTTTTCTAGTTATGCAATACGCACTTTTGGCTTTCTGTATTTGTTAATTGATTGTTATTGGTATTGTTGATTCTCTTTCTCCAATATATCCCCATTGAACTGGTGTACATTTCAGGTGTAATTGAGTTTTTATTCATTATAAGTTTTTATTCTTCTTCTTTAATTCTTTTAATCTTGGTGTTTGTTCAAATGTCTTAATTGAGTTTTTATTCAATCATTTGTTTGAGTTTTCATCAATCAATGATTTCTTGTGCTTGTGCTTTTTAGGTGGAAAAATCAAAGAATATCTTTGAGGCCAAGACTATAAATAAAATGGAGCTTCTTATGCTTTCTACTCTCTAGTGGAGCATGAATCCTGTGTGACCTCAATTTCTTTCTTTGATTATATTATAAGGAGGGTTGGACTAAAGAATCACTTGCATTTGGAGTTGTGAGAGTTTGCTTCTCTCTTTCATTGCTGGTAAGCAATTAACTGTATATTTCACCGCTAATTACTGAATTTCTTTTATCAAATTTTCAATGTAAGCAGAATAGGAATCTTAATTAAATGAATCAAATTGTTTTCTTAACTTGATTACTTATCTCTTGCACAGTGTCCTCGATAGTCTCATCATTTACTTTGAGCATTGTGTTGTGTTTATGCGTCTGTTATTTGGGTGTAAAATAAATATGCTGCTGTGCTTTAGATTTAGTAATGTCTCCAAATGCAAAATCATATTATCCTTTAGATTTGGTAATGTCTGTTGATGATGCCAAAATTTCCTTAATAGGTTTTCTAGATATGCATTTCTCTGCTTGAAATTGCTTATGGTGAGGCTATTTTAGTTGGAGTAGCAGCTTCCTATACTTGGAGCAAGTGAATCACGATAATAGTTCTTGATCTTAGTTATTTGCCCAAAAAAAATTTAAGTTCTTACTGCTTTTTCATAGACTATCCTTATGTTTTGAAATACCCCCTATGTTATGCTGCAAGAAACTTCTTGCAGGCTCATGATAGTCAAGGTGTTTTGAAACGAGTAATTTTTCTTTCTTCTTTTAGGATGTTAGTCTCTTTTAACTTGTAACTCTTCTTGCAGATTTTGACTAGACATCAAGATAATGCAAAATTTGCTCTTGCAACGTGCCCGACTGAACCCTTGTCTTTGTAGATGAATTTATAAATTGCTAATTTGTCTTATTAATAAAGTATTTCTTATATATTTGTTATCATATTGGTGTTTGAGATTTGGATAGTGTTATATTCATATAGCCATGTTCTTATATTTAAGTATTTCCAGATAGTAGAATTGGTGAAAATAGAGTGGATTGATGAAAATACTCTTTAATGTGGAAGCTTACAGGTGTAACAATCTTCTTTTTTATTTTATCCTTTTATTTGTTTTTATGATTTACGTCTGAAAGACGAGATCTTATGTTCTACTTAGTTGCAATGATGGAATTTGAGATTAACATGTCAGAAATGCCACTTAGAAAAGCGAGCAAGAATAATATCCAAAAAGGTAATTGACTAAAAAAATATTATTTGTTTTCCTCTATGTTGTCGAAGTTGTTGTTTATCCTGAAATTAAATTCACATTGTGCATTAAGGATGGTAAGGAGTAGGAATTATAAATTGATCCCATTAAACTTTCAGGTTTTGAGGCACTAACAGAGATCCAGAGTTTATTAAAAAACAATGCACATGATCCTTCCATCAAAGAAAGCTTGAGAGTTGATACCAGCAACAAATTTTTTTATTGTGAACCCTTATATTCATCCATATGTTATTAGAGATGAACATGATTTTAAGCCATGAGTAAATGGTAACAACTTGTAATTGCATATTTAATATTTTTGTTTGTCCCCCAACTAAGCTGTCTTCTGTTCCTCTCACTAATCCTCAATAACATTGACTTATTAATCAATTTCTTTTAAATCGACTTATTGTGGTTGATTTGCTATTACACTGAATGCTCACCTATTTTCTCTTGTGACTGACAAAATGGATACCATTTCGATTGTGGTGGACTCTATTTAATGCCGCATTTTATTTAGCATGACAAGGATAGTCACAGATGTCCACATAAAAGACATTTATTTACTGTATGGATCTCATATTTAGCCTTCAATTTCAAAGCAATATTTGAAAGCTCTTATTCCTACTTCCTTGTATTATATTAAATTACAAAAATTTAATAAATCTCATAAAAAAGTCATATGAGGAAGGCTGAAAATTAGAGTTGAAGCTATATGAAGATGTTGGGCTATATCAGCGACTCTGATAGGTCCTATACATAAGATTGCTAGAATCTTGGTGAAAGCTTAGGTTTTGCAATTGAAGTAGTGACCTCAATATTGATTTACCGAGTAATGTGCAACAAACCTACTCGAAGTCCAAAATAAACCTTGTTCTTTGATATTTCTAAATATACTGTTGTCGAAAACCAGAGACAATAAATTTTGTGAAATGTTTCAATTTTTTTTTAATAGGTTTAAGATATGTATATCTAAGAATCTTTCTTTGAAGTTGATGTTAATTTGCTTAAATTTTTTTTTTTAACAAAAATACAAACTCATTCTTATTCTTCTTAGTTTGAGCATGATTAATTGATACCGAAGTATTTGAAATACTTGTGACGCATGCATGACTTTAGATGAATAATTACTTGTTTGATTTCTATTTTCTTTAAGGTACTTAAGTGCTATATAATCTAGTTTCTTTTTACTTTACAAGAATTTGTTTGATGCATGTGTTATGTATTATTTCATTTCACTCCCTCTTAAAGTTAGAAGGCAAGAGGTTGATTCAATAAATTATAAGGCAGTTGTATGAGGATCAAATAGATAATACGAAACAATTAGACGAGATGAAAAATGTGATGTATATTTGATTTGAATGTAATTTGATTTGGATGTAACATATATTTGATTTAAATGTAATTGAATATTATTATTTCTTTTTAATAGAATAGTTTTGATTATTTATTAATCTTAATTTTTATATATAATTTTTTCAAATAAAAACTTATTATATAAATAGTACCATTACATGTAAACACAATATTAATATTTTAAAAAATATTATATACATAATTTTTAAAATATAAATAAGAAAAAATCTCCAAAATAAAACGAACATTTAGAGATAATTATTTGTGGTCTCTAAACAGAAATAATATGATAAAAACCACATAATGTGGCATCTATTCAATCTTTAAATGGTCCTCGCTGTCTCTTATGATCTCTAAATGGTTCATATTAGCGACCACATAATATGTTCTTTATTTTATGGTTGCTAATGTGGTCTCTATTTTAGAGATCACATACAAAATGTTATCGCTACTTTCTTTGTGATCAATATTTTAGCGACCATCAAAAATATTCGCTAACTGGATTAACAATCCATTTAGAGACTACTAGAGTCCTTTTTTCTCCTTTGATGTTTTGATGTTTATGCTGTTTGAAACTCTTACATATAATTTAGTGTTTTCATTTTCAAAGCATAAGAGCAACAGTCTTTGTTATTTAATTTAGTTGAAAAATGCATTTATTCTCCAACATGTTGATTAAGGCTTTGAATTTATTTTATTTTAAATTTATTAAAACTGTAAGAATGTTCAAATTTAATATTTTATCATTATTAATGTTCAAATTTAATATTTTATCATTATTAACATTGACATTTAATTATTTTATCTTCAGATGATTTTAAAAATGAATCACTATATTGATTTAGTGTATTCAAACTGAACGTAATAATCAATATATATTATTAATTTTAGTTTTAAAATTAGTTTTTTATAATTATTTATTATTTATCAAACAATTGTATAAAATATAGCAACATATCACTATGTTATGTTATATAATAAAAAAAATTCATATTAAAATTTAAATAAAAAATAAAAAAATGATTGCCATATAGAAAAAGATTTTCTAAATAGAAAATTAAAAAACTTAAACAATACAAATTCTAAATTGGAGGCTCAAATTCTATAAAAAAAATTTCTAAATAGAAAATTAAAAAAACTTTAAAAGTAAAAATTCTAAATAATTTCTAAATAGAAAATTAGAAAAATTTTAAAAGTAAAAATTTATTTAAATAGGAAATTTAAATTACAACTAATAATTTCATTTATTATTCAAAATTCTAAGTATATAAAAGTTAATGACAATACAATAGATTATTAGGAATTATTTTATCAAGTTTAATACATTTTCTCTTAAAACTATGCTATATAAGATTGAAGTATCAATCAATATATAATTTTTTATTATAATTATCTCACATATATATAATTTATAATTATTTATTAATTTTATTTTTAATTATGAAATACTTATATTATTTATTTAATTGATTACTAGAAACTTACGTTATTTAAATTTAATAAAATTTTCTTAAAATTGTATCACATATAATTGAATGTAAGAATTAATAGACAATCTTTCATTGCAACTACCTGCATACTTAATTATAAAAGTTTAAGAAATTTATTTTGTTATTGTATTTACTTGATAATATTCTTTTATAAAATAATATAATTAATCATTCAATTAATTTACTAATTATTTAATAAAATAAATGTTAAATTTATTATTATAATTTTCTCGCACATTGCGTGAGTTTACAACTTGATGAATCTTATAATGAAACCAAAAGATAAGTGTTTTTAACATTTTCTTTGCGAGTCTAACACCATATATTTGATGATAAATTGTTATGCATGTGTGAAAAGTTGTTCGAAATAGTCTCAATTAGTGGCGGGGAGTAGATAGGTCTTTGGTTTGAGTCATTGTTACAAAGGTTTCTTAAAGTGTGACTGAACTCCTCTGAAAATCAAAAGTGAAGACAACATGATACTTTGATTGACAAAAGCAAACCTAAAGGGGAGAGATTACGCATGGACAAATGTTTGCAAAACCCATATGTGTCTCTGTCTAGACTTAACTTGCTTTTAGGAAAGTTTTTATAGTGATGAAAAGTAAGGGAATATACTCAATTGCAAATATATTCTCTTTAACATGTAGCATAAGGTACGAAGCTTTATGTTAATTATTAAAGATTGAGGAACATCAACTGAATGACAAATCTGCATTTTCTTTTGTTGGATTAATTCAGTTATGTTACAAGTGCAGGAGTCAAATTTTCATGCACTAGTATACATGCAATTAACTAATATAGTTTATTGAATATATAATAATTAATTCTGATCATTCAATTTTTAGCTAAATACATCAGCAGATTCTTGAATTTTGACCAAATCTGCTATTGAGCCCCTTTATTTTTATCGTTCAATATTGAGCTTTCAAGCTTTTATTTTATTTTATTTTATTTATCATCGCACCTTTTTTAACAACATACAGTGAGAGAGCGATATCACCTGCCGTTAAAAGTGCATCGAAAGAAAAAAAAGGCATATGATTGATGACATAATTACCAAGTAATCCCTAAACTTTTTAAAAAATCTAATAATAAAAAATTAATTATTATTTCATATACAATTTTTTATTTTAATTCAACTAAACCTTTTTTTCTTTTTTTTTTCAAAAATAATTAAAACTGAGTTTATCTAATTTTTGAGAATTTTATTTTTATCCTAATTTCTTTATTTCCAAATTTATCTCTTGTATTATCCTAAAAAATATAATAATATAAAAAAATTTAAATTCTATTCAATACTTTTAACAAAATCTTGACTCTATTCATGAATAAAATCAGCTATTATTTCATGACTAATTTTTTATATTAGTTAAATTAAATCTATTTTTTTATAAAAATAATTAAAAATTATTGAGTTGATCTACTTTTTAAAACTTTTATTTTATCATACTTTATTCCTTTCAAATCTATTTCTTATATTATTCTAAAAAAATTTAATATAATAAAAAAATTTGAATTCTACTTTGTCCTTTTAAAATTTCTTGGCTCCAATCTTGAATACAATTACTTGTTATTTTATGATCAATTTTTTTATTCTGATTTAATTAACCTGATTTTTTATAAAAATAATTAAAATTATTAAGTTGATCCACTTTTTAAAATTTTGATTTTATCATTTTTTTCTGTCTTTTTATATTATCTTAAAAAATATAACAATATAATAAAAAATTCTAAATTATATTCCATACTCTTTTTTTTAAAAAAAATCTTGACTTCAATCAAAAAAATTAAGTATTATTTCATATATAATATTAAAACTATGAAGTTGATCTATTTTTAAGAGTTTTATTTTATCATAATTTTTTCCTTGCTAAATTTATTTTTTATATTATTCTAAACTTATAATAATATATCAAAATTTAAATTTGAATCCGTACTTTAAAAAATCTTGACTCCAAACATAAATAAAATTAAGTGTTATTTTATGCCTAATTTTTTATTTTGATTCAATTAAATTTTTTTACAAAAATAATTAAAACTATTGAATTATCCATTTTTTTAGAATTTTATTTTTTTTTATCAATATTTCTTCCTTTTATGAATTTATCTCTAATACTATTCTAAGAAATATAATATAATAAAAAATTTTGAATTATACTCCATACTCTAAAAAAAATCTTAATTAATTATAATTATATATATATATATATTATACATAATTATTTCATTTATATATATTATTTATATAATTATAAATTATAAATATATAACTATATATAATAAATATATATTGTAATAGCTTTAGCTCTACTGTCATTCATAACTTATGAATAATGGTCAAATCATGCAGCCTAAATTAGTTAACTCACAAAATGTATATCCTGGACCTATGTTTAGGATGTATCATGGGCCTTGAACTAACACTCACTGTTTCAATTAAAAACTCCTCACTTATCACACGTGTCTTCTTCTAAAAACTCGTCGATCTTTTACAATCTAATCTCTTTAGAACTCACGTCTCCAGACAAATTTATTATTAACACTAATGTATCTCCCTATTCAAAAACAATGTACCTCCTTATTTAAAAACAATATACCTCATACAAAAGACCAGTGTACCTAAAAAATCTACACCAATGTACCTACACTTACAAAAAAAAAAAAAAAAAAAGGCACCCCTGCTTCTACATGTACTATTAAATGCATATAATAGTTATCTATATTTATTACTCATAAATATTACTCTCTTTTTTTTTTAATGATTGTAGGAGTTTTCTATGGAGAAAGTGTCCTCAATCTTGAAGAAAATGACCATTGACATTGTTGAATTTGGAGAAGCAATGACTGAAATGAGAAGTGAGCAATCAAACAGTAAGATTTTGAGAATACCTTTGTAATGACCATTTTCATTTACAAATCACGACATTCATGTCTAAAAATACATATGCATAAAAGTTTATTCATCATACATACACATTCCAACATATATTTAATATACATATATGTTAACTAATGTTCAAGGCTAGGGACCATAAATTGATTCCTATCTAGATATAAGTACATGACACAAGGAGAGAGAGATTTGAAATTCTACCGACGACCTATGGTCCATGTCTCTGTATGCAAAACTCTATGCGCAAAAGTATCCAAACCCTGTGCTTCAATATTTAAAAAATATAATTGTGATTTGGTGAGTCGTGACTCAATGAATAAAAACAATAATAAGATTTTTATGTCATAACCAGCATAAAAATATCATCAGGATACATTACAAGTATAAAAGTTGACTATGTAAGTACAACTGCAATAGATTGATTTTTGTCATGACCTTGCAAGATAAACACTGCTCTCAAAAATTCATGTGATTCAAGTGACATTTGATTTTTGCTGGCTAACATATAATAAGTGAATCATTTGATAAATAACATATGCCAATAGAACATGTTGGTCCCTTTCCCACGTGATTTGCAAGTGTTTGACAAGCCGGTCACAATATCCTTTTAGTTCCATATGTAAGTGTTCATTCATAATGGTATGCCAAGTAATCATTAAGAGTATATAATTCTCACCTGACTTGTATTCACATGTAAAGTGTAACAATTCAATCTCATATACATGTAATAGAACATTATCATATTATAAAATTATTGCACATACACATTAGAATCTAATTATGGTTTTTACTCACTTTTTTATGTGACCAACCTTTATGGTAGGTTTGGTTCTCTCTTTAGGGTTTCCTCAAAGTGTTGAGATCCTAAAATTTGATACATACATGGTTATAAGTATTTCAAAATATTATGAATGCTTGGTATGCAACTATGACATGATGATTATGAATGCTTGGCATGCAACTATGACATGAACCATGCAAAGTGGACCTAGTGTTTATGCATATTTTCCTTATATGGTAGGCCAACCTTTCTACACTCTCACAATAATAGCTCTAGATATACTTATATAAATGATTTTATTCTTTTTTCAAAATAAACTATTTTTTCAAAATAAACTAGACGCATAATGATACAACATAATGAAATTTCATATCAATATAAGACATAAAGAAAATGTGGTGAATTTTTGAATTTTGTCTTATTTCAATGTCATCTCAGTCTGAGTTGGTCATAAATTCTTGGGTATATCTCAAATTGTACAAATTCAATTGCAAAAGTTATCTACCAAAAGTTACAAAACACGTGAAGGAGCATTTTTCATGTTTTACTCATTGTCTAATTCAGTCTATAAAGTCAACAAAACAAATGACTAATCTTAGGGTGAGCAAGTTTTCAACATGTTAACAACCAGTCAAAATTAAGGGGAAATATATTAACAACCATGTTAAATTTGGCAAATATATTTTACAGGCCTATAGATCAAACATAAATATACAACTTTCAAGTTTATCACATCATCAAATTCCAAATCTATGGCCATCAAATTCTTGGAAAACAGAATTATAAGACTAAGGAGGTTTCATCGATTTCAGGGTCAGTCACAATCAATGAGCCATATTTCTTTCCACACAACAAATCAAACAAAATTGCTTTACAGGTATTTATAGGGATATAACCTTACAAATTTCATGTTTTGCACTTTGTATAAATCTGAACATAAGGTTATAAAAATACAAGAAAATAGAAAGGCTGAGGTGATTTCAGTTGGTTGTGAACTAGCCCTAATAAGGAGCCATATTTCCTCACACACAACAAATTAAAAAAAAAAATTAAAAAAAATTTTACATGCATTTAGATAGGGTATAAAGTTACAACTTTCATATTTTACACTTTCCTTAACTCCTCTTTTTGTGTTTTGCTCTAACAAAAAAAATTATTATTTCTCTTGAATTTCAACTTTCATACATGAGCTTTACCTCAAATACTCCATAATTCTTACTAACTATGCATGATTAACGTGTCATGATGGATTTAATTTATGTGGAAAGAAGATAAATTAACTTACCTATTTTCTTAAAACTAGAAAAACTTAGGATTCCTTCCTAGGTAGCTCACTCTTCTCCCTCTCCGGCTTCTTATTTTCTTTCTTTCTTCCTTAACTCTCTCTTTCTCCTGCTGCCTCTCATGTTTAACCTATCTATTTTAATCCTAAAGGCTAAAAAATTCCACTTGTAAACCTATTGTAACAAGACAAAATCATGGTGTCTTATTTCCATTGGTTGAAAGTTCACATTTCCCTTTTAGTCTCTCTTCACTCCTTCATCACCTCCATCCATCTCCTAATCCTTATATGCTCCTTATACCTTTAAATAAGCTATAAAATGCCATTATTTTATGATACTATAACATGCACACAATATAAGATAATTTTTCATGCAACTATACAAACATTATGTATATGTTAAAGTGTGTTATCATCGTGCTTATCCAATTCACATAACTAAATGATCATTTATCCATTACATATGTTCATATGGGATTGAAAATTATTTATGTAATGAATATGTTCATGTAAGAATGCCAATGAATATGGATAGAGATGTTACATTTTTTCCCTTCTTATGAAGAATTTCGTCCTTAAAATTCAATACCTGTAAATAGATGTGGATATTGTCGTTTAATGTTCTCTTCAGTTTCCCATGTAGCCTCTTCTTATGAGTGGCTTCTCTATGACACCTTAACTAATGGTATTTCTTAATTTCATAACTGTTTTATGTTATAACCAATGATTTCTGCTGCCTCTTTAATATAACTTATATCATCTTCAATTGTTATTGTTGGATCCCTAAGTATATGTGTAGGATCAGACCAATACTTTTTGAGCATTCTTACATGGAAAACATCATGAATCTGAGCCATCTCTAGTGGTAGTGCTAGCCTGTAAACCAATGGATCGATTCTTTCTAAGATCTCATATGGTCCTATGTATCGAAGACTCTGTTTCCCTTTCTTACTAAATCAAATTATTCCTTTCTATGGTGAAACTCGAAGGAAAACTTTATCTCCCATCTTATATTCCATTCTCGTCTATGTTGGTCTGCATAGCTTTTTTGCCTGTCTTGTGCTGCTTTAAGTTTGCTCTTGATTACCTTCACCTTATCCACAATGTCTTGCACTAGTTCTGGCCCTTCTAAAACATGCATCCCTTCTTCATCCTAATAGACAGGACTTTAACATTTTCTTCCATATAGTGCTTCATATGGTGCTACTACTATGATAATGATTATTATAAGCAAATTCAATCAAGACAATATATTCATCCCATGAACCTTTGAACTCTATCACACAAGCTCAAAACATGTCTTAAAGTGTTTGAATTGTCCTTTCTGATTACCCATCTATTTGAGGATGAAAAATAGTACTGAAACTCAGCTTGGTACCCAAAGCCTATTGCAAATTGACCCAAATTGTGATGTAAATCGTGGATCTCTATCTGACATAATGGACACTAGAACACCATGCAATCTAACAATTTCGTCCCCACATTTCTTGGCTAAAAGTGAACTACCCTATCAAATAGGTAAAAAGTGGGCTAACTGAGTTAGTCTATCAATGATCACCCATATAACATCATTCTTCTTCAAAGTTTTCGTAACCCATATACAAAATCCATGGTTATTCTTTTCCATTTCCATAATGAAACCATTAATGGTTTCAATTTTTCAGTCATTGCTTGATGTTTTGTTTTGATCTGCTGACAAGTCAAACATGTTGAAACATAGGATGTTAAATCTTTCTTCATTTTAGGCCACTAAAAATGAGATCGCAAGGTATTATACATTTTCGTTATTCCTAGATGCATGGCATATGGAGCATTATGTGCTTCTTTTAGGATTTCTCTTTGCAACTTATCAACATTAGGCATATAAATACAAGAACCTAACATCAAGGCATCATTTTGAATATCAAAATCACCATGTCTCCCCTATTTTACCATTTCAATCATTCTACGTAACTTTGAATCCTTGCCTTATGCTTTTTTAATTCGATCATGCAACATTGGTCTTACTTGAAAAGTAGCAATCAATGCCCCATTCTTTTGTATGTTTAATCCCATATTCGTAGCTCGTAATTGAACTAAATAAGATAATAGAAATATTTGTAAATAAGTTACACCGCTTAATTTGCTGGTCAAAGCATCAACAACCATATTTACCTTCCCTGGGTGATACTCAATGGTGCAATCATAATCTTTTAATAGTTCTAACCACTGCTTCTATCTCATGTTTAATTTTTTTAGCTCATCAAATACTTAAAGCTCTTGTGATTTGTAAATATCTAAAAAGTTTCTCCATACAAATAATGTCTCTATATTTTTCAAAACAAACACAACGACATCAAGTTCTATGTCATGTACTAAGTAAGATAATTCATAAAGCATCAGTTGTCTAGATGCATATGCAATTACCTTACCATGCTGCATTAAAACACATACTAAACCTTGATGAGAGGCATCACTATATACTACAAATCCTCCATTACCAGTAGGAATGGCTAACACTAGAGTAGATATCAATCTATCTTTTAATTCATTAAAAAGCTCTAGACATGCTTTAGACCTTTGAAATGATGCATTTTTTCGAAGTAACTTGGTTAAAGGAGTAGCTATAAGTAAAAACCCCTCAATAAATCGACGATAATACCCAGTTAGTCCTAATAAACTTCAGACTTCTACAACATTCTTTAGGGTTTTCCATTTTACTATTGCTTCAATTTTGTTTGGATCCACCTCTATGCCTTTTTCAAAACCTATATGTCCTAAAAATACCACGTGATCGATCCATAACTCGTAGTTGCTTAATTTAGTAAATAGTTATTTTTCTCTCAAAATTTGCAACACGATCCTTAAATATTGTTCATGCTCCTCTTTGCTCTTTAAATACATTAGTATGTCATCAATGAATATAATTACAAACTTGTCTAAGTAAGGCTGAAACACTTTTTCATAAGAGCCATAAACACAGCTGGTGCATCAGTAAAACCAAATGGTATCACTAAAAATTCATAATGCCCATACCTAGTTCGAAAAGCTATATTGGGTATGTCTAGGTTTGAAATTTTGAGCTGAAAATATCTTGATTTTAGGTCAATTTTAGAAAACACCGTGCTCCTTGTAACTGGTCAAACAGATCATCTATCCTTGGTAAAGGATACTTGTTCTTCAAAGTAACCTGATTTAATTGCCTGTAATCAATACACAACCTCATTGTGCCATCTTTCTTTTTAATAAATACTACTGGAGCACCCTAAGGAGACACACCAGGTCTGATAAATCCCTTTTCAAGTAGTTCCTGCAATTAGGTCTTTAATTCTCTCAACTTAGTTAGAGCCATCCTATAAGGTAGAATGGATATTGGTGCAGTTCCTGGGACTAACTCAATTATGAATTCTATCTCCCTATCAAGTGGCAAACTAGGTAAGTCAGTTGGGAAAACATCTGGAAACTCATTTACCATGAAAATATTCTCAAGTAATTCATTTATGAACCTTGTGTTTATCACATATGCCAAATAAGACTCACAACCACTTTTAATCATGTGGAAAGCCTTGATAGCAAAAACTAGACATGTAGGTACAATTTGTCTTTCCTTTTGAAACACAACCTTTGTATGATTTGGAGATTCCATAACAAATTCCTAAGTAAAAAAATTCACTATTGCATGATATTTGGACAG
Source organism: Omphalea diandra (assembly GCA_949677035.1). Classification (NCBI taxonomy): domain Eukaryota; kingdom Viridiplantae; phylum Streptophyta; class Magnoliopsida; order Malpighiales; family Euphorbiaceae; genus Omphalea; species Omphalea diandra. The sequence continues at coordinate 16,297 of CATIWR010031229.1, read as the reverse complement.
CCAGTCCATACCTAGTATCACATCAAATTCACAGAGTGGCAATAATACTAGATCAACATTCAACTCAACATCATCAATGTGAATCACATAATCACGACATACCTTATCCACAATCATCATATCTCTCAAAGGAGTACTAACACATAGATTAAAACCTAAAGGTTGATGCTTATTATACAATTATGATGCCATGTTTAATGAAATGAATGAATGTGTGGAGCCAAGATTAATTAATGCATCAACTTCTAAATCATGGAGAAAATTTTTTTTACCAGTGATTAATTATGGAGCAACAACAACTTCTTGCCTAGTCATGACAAATACTCTAGCTTGTAAACTACTAATTGTGGTTGTTCTACCTTTACCTCTGCCCCTGCTAAATGATACTCTAACTCCATTTGCTTTGAAACTTCAACTGTGGACTCTAATGTAGCTCTCCCTCTGCCTCTGCCTCCCTCTGACATTCTGCATCTTTTAGGACAATCTCTAAGCATATGATCAAGAGACCTATAAAAGTAGCACCTACTAGTTAATTTTCTACATTCACCCATATATTGCCTGCCATAATGTACACATGAGGGTCATTGTTGCATAACTTGGCCTTGACCTCTACCTTTATAGCTAGAGTAACCACCCCTAGCATTGGACTATGATGGCATATAATCTTCATGTTTACCTTTCTTTCTATTAAAATCTCCCACAAATTCAATAGGCCCTCTTTTTACTTATTGTTCTATCCTTTCTTTTTATAATCTTTCCACCCTAATTGTAATAGCTTTTAGGTTGGTATAACTTTCAAGATCTGCAGCCATGATCTTACTTCTGATATCATATCTCAGTCCCTCTTAAAACTTTTGACATTTGTCTTTGTCAGTGGCCACCATGAAGGATGCATAATAAGATAATTATTAAATTTTACCTTATACTCGGCTATAGTTATCTCCTCCTGCTTTAGGTTTAAAATTCCTTTCTTTTATCATCTTTGTACACTTTTGGCATATAATTATTACCATTGGAGGCTAGACATCACTCCCTAGAATGGTTTCCCACCAATCATATGCATCCCCCTATAATAGCGACATTGCATAATCAAACTTTTTTTATGGTATGCATTTCATGAAATTCAAAATTCTTTGTGTTCTTTTTAGCCATGTCTCTATCACTGATGGATTTGTGGTACCACTGAAGTCCATTGCATCATGCTTTCTTAATTTGTGATACATTCTTTCTCTTTGAATTTTTAGACCGTACATTGTTGGTTCACCAATTATATGTTGTGGTTGCCCATGAGATATGTGTTGTGCATGAGAATATGTAGGAGATCTAACTTTATCAGCAGGTTGATCTCTTAATGATTGGCATGATGCTTCTATGGAATGCAACTTGGTTGACTTCTCTCTCTTTGGTGAGCCATGAAACTACCATGACTACCCTCTGCTAATGCCTTTAAACATATAAGACAATGTCATATGATAATGCATAATAGTACAAAAGTCATGTCATGTTCATATGTATGTCCTTATGGAACCTAACCTGGCTTTGATACTAAAAACTATAACTACCATTTTCATTTACAAATCATGACATTCATGTCCAAAAATACATATGCATAAAGGTTTATTCATCGTACATATATATTCCAACATGTATTTAATGTACATATATGTTAACTAATGTTCAAGGCTAGTGACCATAAACTAGTTCCTATCTAGATATATGTACATGACATAAGGAGAGAAAGAGTTGGAATTCAACCAATGACCTGTGGTCTATGTGTCTCTATGCAAAACTCTATGTACCAAAATATCCAAACCCTATGCTTCAGTACCTAAAAGAAATAATTACAATTTAGTAAGTCATGACTCAATGAATAAAAATATTAATCAAATTCTTATGGCATAACCAACATAAGAATATCATCAGAATACATTACAAGTATAACAATTGACTATGCAAGTGCAAGTGCAAGTGCAAGTGCAATAGATTGATTTTTGTCATGACATTGCAAGACAAACACTGCTCCCGAGAATTCATGTGATTTAAGTGACATTTGATTTTTTTCTAGACAACATATAACAAGTGAATCATTTGATCAATAACATGTGCCAATAGGACATATTGGTCCCTTTTCCATGTGATTTGAAAGTGTTTGACAAGCCGGTCACAACATCCTTTTAGTTCCATATGCAAGTGTTCATTCATAATAGCATACCAAGTATCATTAAGAGCATCTAATTCTCACTTGAATTGTATTCACATGTAAAGTGTAACAATTCAATGTCATATACATGTAATAGAACATAATCATATTATAAAATTATCACACATACACATTAGAATCTAATTATGGTTTTTACTCATCTTTTGATGCGACCAACCATTATGGTAGGTTTGGTTCTCTCTCTTGGGATTCCTCAAAATGTTGAGATCCTAAAATTTGATACATACATGGTTATAAGTATGCCAAAATGAGTATGAATGCTTGGTATACAACTATGGCATGATCCATGCAAAGTGGACCTAGTGTTTATGCATATTTTCCTTATATGGCATCCCAACCTTGCTATACTATCATAGTAATAACTCTAGATATACTTATCCAAATGACTTTATTCTTTTTTTAAAATAAACTATACAAATAATGATACAACATAGTGAAATTTCATGTTAATATAAGACATATAGAAAATGTGGTGAATTTTTGAATTTTTCCCTATTTCAATGTCATCTCAGTCTGAGTAGGTCTTACATTCTTAGGTATATCTCAAATTGTACAAATCCAATTGAAAAAATGATCCATCAGAAGCTACAAAACACATAAAGGAACATTTTTCTCATTTTTCTCATTTTCTATTTTAAAGTTTAGTCTATAAAGTCACTAAAACAAATGACCAATCTCAAAGTGAGCAAGTTTTCAACATGTTAACAATCAGTCATAATGAAGGGGAAATATCTCAACAGCCATGTTAAATTTGGCAAAACTATTTCACAAGAATGTATATCAGACATAAATGTACAACTTTCAAGTTTGTCACATCATCAAATTTTGAATCTATGGCCATCAAATTCTTGGAAAATAGAATTATAAGACTAATGACGTTTCATCGGTTTCAAGGTCAGTCACAATCAATGAGCCATATTTCTTTCCACATAACAAATCGAGAAAAACTGATTTACAAATATTTATAGGGGATATAACTTACAAATTTCATGTTTTGTACTTTGTATAAATCTAAACATAAGGTCATAAAAATATAAGAAAATAGAAGACTGAGGTGATTTCAGTTGGTTATGAACCAACCCTAATGAAGGAGCCATATCTCCTCACACACACCAAATCAATATTTTACAAGCATTTAGATGGGGTATAAAGCTATAACTTTTATATTTTGCATTTTCCCTAATTCCTCTTTAGTGTTATTAAATTATGAGTACAATATTCTGCTCTAACTATAAAACTAACACAATCAGCTCTTGTTTATCTTGAATTTCAACTTCATAGGTGAGCTCTACCTCATATACTCCATAATTCTTACTAACCATTCATGATTAACATGTCATGAGGGATTAATTTCATATGGGAAGAAGATAAATTAACTTACCTATTTTCTTAGAACCAGAAAGGCTTAGGATTCCTTCTTAGGCAGCTCACTCTTTTCCATCTTCTTCTTCTTCTTCTTATTCTTTTCTTTCTTTCTTCCTTAGCTCTCTCTTTCTTCTGCTGCCCCTCACGTTTAACCTCTCAATTTTGATCTTAAAGGCTAAAAAATTCCACTTGTAAACCTATTGTAACAAGACAAAATCATGGTTTTTCATTTCCATTGGTTGAAAGTTCACTTTTCCCCCTTAGTCCCTCTTCTTCACACCTTCATCACCTCTATCCATTTCCTAATCCCCATATGCTCCTTATACTTTGAAATAAGCTCTAAAACACCATTATTTATGATACTATAACATGCACACAACATAAGATAATTTGTCATGCAACTATACAAACATTATATATATGTTTAAGTGTCCCAAATGTAATGGTGCAAATGTCATCATCTTGCTTATCTAATTCACATATCTAAATTATCAATTATCCATTGCATATGTTCATGTACGGTTGAAAATCATTTATGTAATGAATATCTTCATATAAGAATGCCAATGAATGTGGATCGGGATGTTATAACCTTAAATTACTTTTCTGAAACATTCAATAATATATAAAACTCTGAAGGAAATGAATCAATAAGCACAAAAACTAACGAAGATGATTATATATTAAATGACCCAAGTTTCCTTGAAGCTATTGGATGATTATATATTAAATGACCCACTCTTTCTCCTTTGGCAATTTTCCAAATGAACAACAACAAACAACTAGGGAAGGTAACACAACAAATGAAATTATTGAAAATCTATTTGATCAGTAAGTTTGACAATTTCACATTTTTCTATTTCTATTGCACAAACATCACATAATCTATGTCTCATCTTTCAATTCTACCTGTCAATGACTTTGAAATCCTTGAAGAAAAATGAATGATCCGAGTCTGAGCCAAAAGATGTATATAAAAGACAACAACCAACAAGAACATTAAACAACCTTCAAATATACTTGACATCTCCATTTTGGACTCAATTTAATGACAAGTTCAAAAATGTTGCATAAAAAGAAAGAATAGTTTATGATGTTGCTTTTTATGGATTGTGATGAAGATAACAAAAAAAAAAAAAAAAGTAAGACTAATTTATTACTTTTTCATCAATTATTGATTGTGAACAAATTGTATGTTATTCAATAACAAAATTTTCTCTCTTGCAGTCAAATCTTGTTCAATTACTATGATCTTTGGGTTAACAGTGAAGGGTTAAACAATCTTTCAACTAGTCAAGAAATTTACTCTTTAATACTGGAAATTTGGACTGTTTGAATAAATATGCTTGACTTCAAATGTACAATCTTTCAATCAAAAATGATTTTTTTTTCTCACTCAAAGCATATATAAAATACTCATCTCATTGATCATATTTTTAATGTTTATTTTATTATTATTTAGCTATACTAATTTTCAACTTATTTTTTCAGTTCCAATTTGACTCGAGCATACCATACATGAAAGATATGATTAAAAAAGAAAGGCAAATAAATTTTAATAATATTTTGGATCCGGAGATAAAAAATATTCCTAATCTTAATATTTCAGATGTTCAACTAGTGAGTACTTCTTTTAATTTTTTTTATAACATTAAATTCTTAACTAACAATCCATTTTTAAATAATGTCAAATATAGGTATATTTTGTTGTGCTTCAATAACAATATTATTTCCTAGAATGTTTGAATTTTGAAAATTCATGTAATGAAATTATTGATCACAGGTCTCTACCACAAAAAGTGACTTTCAAACAAAAATATGAAAAATGCCCACAGCAATTTGTAAGTTGTACAAAAATCAAGTTCATATTACTATACAAAAAAGTTTACATGATTATAAAACTCTAAAATCATTTATTAAACTATTTTAGGTTGAAAGATATGACAATTATTTAGGATCAATATCAGTTCAAAAAATAAAGATCCAAAAAAATTCAAGGAAAGAATGCTTAAAATGTTATGGCAATCGAATAAAAATTACATAGACTAGAGGATTCACTACATGAGACATATGGAGATCTATAAAGGAGAAGGTCACAACTAGGATTCCAATCTTAAGAAAGATGATGTAAGTTATAAGAGTTTTTTTAATTTATTTTTTTTTATTCTAATTCAAGCATTATATTCTTATTATTGAAATCTTGTTTTTTATAAGAACTATTTTTAACTTACTAAGGGCAAAATATTGCTCAGTGATATTGATGTCAAATCTGAACAAATTTAAAAATGAAGTAATCAAGTAAGCAAAAAAAAAAAAAAAAAAAAGATTTGTGCAATGCAACATGAGAAATTATCGATACCTTTATATAAATAGAACTTTTTTAACCCAATACTGATGTACATGCATTTGACTGTTACTATTTTTGGTGTGAAATAAATCCACAAAATGGAATTACTATTAAACAAACCATAATGAAGCATTAGTATTCAGTAATAGATACATTAGTATTCAACGATTTCTATCTTTGAATTCAGCTGCAATTTCAATGTACTTACTGTTAAATGCTAATATACCTGAAATTCAAAATAAAAATACATGACACCAAATAGTATATTACTCAAAAACAAAATGCAATGTTGGATTAGAATTCCCAAATAGGTACATTATTATTGAACTTTAGTTACATTTAACTCAAATTATAATATAAATGTATCTAATTTTTGATACCAATGTACTTATAATTTAGAATAAATGTACTTGATTTCTACACAAGAAAAAAAAATGTCAAAAGCAAAAGAATAAAAAAAAAAAAACAAAAAAAATGTGCCTATTCTGTTATTATAGTATAACTACTATTTTTTAGTATTATACCTTTAATGAGAACACCATAAAAAAATTAAATATGTATAACAAAAAAATATGTCAACATTAATACAAAAATGTACCTTCAATTAACAAAATCAACACACATACTTGTTAACAAAAATTTAAAATAAGAAAATGGAAAAAAAAAGAAGCAATATACCTATATCTCAAAACAAAATATATCTCCATACCATAATGCAAATGATGCATTAAAACCACAAATGGTGCATTAAAGCGATGTACCTGAGATCAAGAACCCACGATTTACTAAAACCACCAAAGTTCGTACATATATAGTTTCTTTTTTTTTTTTCTAACATAACAAATTCAAAATTTTAAAAACCTAATAGCTCGTACATGTTTTACTAGCTGCAATTTCACTACCATTTCATAACCTCACATCCACAAAAACTTTCATCTCCTATTTGTTATTCCACCGCTTCTACACCTTGCTTTGACTTTCTACGAAATCTCTATTTCGACTGTACAAACAAAATAAGTTTTCATCATTTCTATTTACCATTATTTTGTTTTAATATGTTCAATATCATCAAAATTACAACTTGTTATGGTTTAATGGACTATTCATGTTTTGATGTTATCAAAAAATATCTATATAACATTATTGCCCAAAAATGTTAGTATATTAACCAATGTTTAACTAAATTTAGTGCGAAATCTATATTTACATATCTACTTTTTACATTATAGAAACAATTAGTTATTAAAACTTAAACAAAAGATTATTAGTCTTTCACTTATATTATATGTGAAAAACATTATAAAAAACTAAAACCTAACTGTTTGAAATAGTAATGAAAAATAAATAAATAATAATTTGAACTTTTAGAAATTTTTAATCAATTCTATAAATAAAAATGGAGGTACATATATATAGAAATGCAGGTACATTGATTTTTTTACCACAAAGTTAAACAATACTTTGTATCCATTAAAACTCCAATGTACCTGTATTTCAATACTTATGTACGTAAAATTTATGTTCATTGTTATGCCTTGTTTGATGTAATTTTCATTTTGAAGGACCTTAAGGATCAAGATGATATTACAAAAAAGAGGTAGAGATATACCAAAAGTACAATCTAAAGACAACGTACATCAAACAACTGAATCAAGACCCACAACCCAATTTGAAAGTAGAGATTCATTGAACAATGTTTCTCTCATGAATCCACTAAAGAAAATGAAAATGCATACTAAAAACATAACTCAAAAAAGAAAAGAAACACTTGTTGATAAATCAAAAGCAGTTAAAAGGTTAAAAAGAGTAAAATCTCATACCATTGACAACAATTCTGATGAAGAAACTGAAGAAGAAAATAAGACACCCAATTTACCAATAATGTCACCATCAATCTTATTCAAGTTGATAAAAAATTTATCAAAAGACTAACAACAAGTTGTCCATCAAACTGGTTTTGTAAGTCTTATGAGTCTCGCTTTATCAGAATGTCATAATCTTTTGTGCAGATATCTAGTCTAAAATTATGACTTTTGCAGCATGACCCTTCTACTTGAGAATGGAGAAAAACTGGAGTTGATAGAAGAAGATGTCATTTCCACACTAGAACTCCCACATGGAAAGAAAATTGTAGAAGAAGAGAAATATGACTTTGATACACTTGAATATGAAGAATTACTAGAAAGTTGGAGAAACATATGGAATTTGAGAACTAGAAGTCCTTTCAATTCATAAATGTCAACTTAGATCATAAAAAGAGGAGATCATGGTGATCAATTCAAGAGGGATTTTGTCATTCTCCATATGTCTACATTGATCAAGGGACGCAATATAGGAAGATAAATTACAAGATCTTATTCTCTTTGATAGATGTTAATGAAATAAAAAAAAATCTAAATTGGTGCAAATACACACTACAAAGTTTGGCAAAAAAAAAAGGAGAAAAGTGGAAGAAGCACCTACAAGTTAACTTTATTGGTCTAACTATACTCCTATTGGTAACTAACTCCTAATATTAATTAGATACCCTATTTACACTTTTTATTTCATATAATAATTATTCATAACTATCAAATTACTAATTTATCCTTTTTCACAAATGTCTAAACAATTTTCATACTTGGACAGAGTCCAATTCAAGGCTATTGATTTTATTCAAAGAAAAATCCCAGTCTTATCTTCTTGAACTATCCATGATGTAAACAATAGAGTCAAAGAAGAATTGAAATAAGAACGATTTGAAAAAGGAAAAGTGATACCACTTCTACCAATTCAACATATGAAATGTAAGAAAAAGAAGAAACACAAAAAGATAAAGGAATCAAGAATTAACAAATGATGAAGATTTCAATAATGTAATTCTATATTCATTTACAAAATGAATGTGCTCTATAAAATAATAAAACAAAATAATAGGTATAATGAATTTTACTAGTTGGTATATGGACACCAAACGAAATCATCAATAGTGCACCTACTATTAAAGTCTAATGTACCTCTTATTGAATTTCAATGTGACTACTATTTAGTTCTAATGTACCTCTTAATGAAATTTACTAGAAGCTACATTAAAATAAAAAAAAACAATTGTTCATTGCTTTTTTCTTTAAATATTAATAATTTATAATATTTAATGATCTATAGTGGTAGGAAGTATTTTATGGAGAAAGTATCTTCTCTCTTGAAAGAAATAGTTGCCAACATCCTTTGTAACAACCATTTTCATTTACAAAACTCATAGCATTCATATCCAAAATACATATGCATAAAGGTTTTATTCATTATAAATGCACACTCAAACATGTATTTAATGTACATATATGTTAACTAATGTTCAAGACTAATGGCTATAAACTAGTTCCAATCTAGATGTATGTATATGACACAAGGAGAAAGAGAGTTGGAATTCAACCGACGACTTGTGGTCCATGTGTCTCAATGCAAAACTCTAAGCACCAAAGCGTCTAATCCCTATTCTTCGGTATCTGAAAAATATAATTACGATTTGGTGAGTCGCGACTCAGTGAATAAAAATAATAATCAGATTCTTATATCACAGCCAATAATCAAATATCATGAGGATACATTACAAGTTTAACATTTGACTATGCAAGTGCAAGTGCAATAGATTAATTTTTTTTTTCGTGACCATTCAGTTGTGACCATGCAAGGAAAACACCGCTCCCGGGAATTCATGTGATTCAAGTGACATTTGAATTTTCCTGGCCAACATATAATAAGTGATTCATTTGATCAATAACATGTGCCAATGGGACCTATTGGTCCATCTTTCATGTGATTTGCAAGTGTTTGACAAGCCAGTCGCAATGCCCTTTTAGTTTCATGTGTAAGTGCTCATTCACAAATGGTATACCAAGTAATCATTAAGAGAATATGATTCTCACTTGACTTGTATTCATATGTAAAATGTAACAATTGAATCATATATACATGTAATAGAACATAATCATATCATAAAATTATCACACACACACACACACATTGAATCTAATTATGGTTTTTACTCACCTTTTGATGTGACCAACCTTTATGGTAGGTTTGGTTCTCTCTATAGGGCTTCCTCAAAGTTTTGAGATCCTAAAATTTGATACATTCATGGTTATAAGTATGTCAAAATGATTATGAATGCCTGGTATGCAATTATGGCATGATTCATGTAAGTGGACCTAGTGTTTATGCATATTTTCCTTATATGGCAGCCTAAGCTTGCTACACTCTCATAGTAATAACTCTAGATATGCTTATTCAAATGACTTGATTCTTTTTTCAAACAAACTAGATACATAATGATACTACATATTCAAATTTCAAACCAATATCAGATACACGAAAAATGTGGTGAATTTTTAAATTTCACCCTATTATAATGTCATCTCAGTCTGAATAGGTCTTACATTCTTGGGTGTATCTCAAATTTTACAAATCAAATTGGAATAATAATATACCGTCAGTTACAAAACATATAAAGGAACATTTTTCATGTTTTATTCATTGTCTAATTTAGTCTATAAGATCACCAAAACAAAGGACCAGTCTAAAGGTGAGCAGGTTTGTAACATCTTAACAAACAATAATGATGAATGGATAATATCTCAACAACCATGCTGGATTTGGAAAAAATATTTCACAGGTATATAGATCAGACATACATATACAACTTTTAAGTTTGGACCATCATCAAATTCTGAATCTATGGCCATCAAATTCTTAGAAAACAGAATTAAAAGAAAGGTGGGGTTTCATCCGGGTATAGGTTTAGTCACAATCAATAAGCCATTTCTCTTTCCACACAATCAATCAATCAAAACTGCTTTTCAAGTATTTATAGAGAATATAACGCTACATATTTCATGTTTTAAACTTTGTCTAAATCAGAACATAAGCCCATCAAAATATATGAAAACATAAAGATTGAGGTCATCTCGGTTGGTTATGAACCAGCCCTAATGAAGGAGCCATAACTTCTCACACACACCAAATCAAGAAAAACTGTTTCATATGAATTTATATGGGTATAAATCTACAACTTTTATATTTTTCACTTTCCCTAATTACTTTTCTAGGGTTATGAAATTATGGGTAAAAAATCCTGCTTTAACAGCAAAATCTAACACAAACAGCTCTTGTTCTCTTGAATTTCAACTTCTATCCAAGAGCTCTACTTCAATTACTCCATAATTCTCACTAACTATGCATGATTAACATGTCATGAGTGGTTAATTTCAGTTGAGAAGAAGATAAATTAAATTACCTATTGTCCGAGAATTATAACACCTTAGGACTCTTTCCTAGGCAGCCCATACTTCTTCCTCTCCTTCTTCTTCTTCTTCTTCTTCTTCTTCTTCCTCTTTTTCTTTTTCTTCTTCCTTTCTTTCTTTCTTCCTTAGCTCTCTCTCTCTTCTGCTATAAATCACATCTAACCACTTAATTATAATCCTAAAAGGTCAAAAATTCCACTTGTATGCCTATTGCAATAAGACAAAATCATGGTGTTGCATTCCTATTGGTTAGAAGTTCACTTTCCTCTTTTAGTCCTTCTTCTTCACTCCTTAAGCACCTCCATCCATCTCTTAATTCTTATGTGCTCCTTATACTTTAAAATAAGCTCTATAACACCATTATTTATGATGTTATAACAAGCATACAATATAAAATAATTTGTCATGCAACTATACAAACTCTACATATATGTTCAAGTGTCCCAAATGCAATCATGATTGTGATCGTCATGCTTATCCAATTCACATATCTTAATGATCATTTATCCAATGCATATGTTCATGTAGGATTTCATATCATTTATGTAATGAATATGTTCATGTGATAATGCCAATGAATGTGGATAGGGATGTTACATTTCTTCCCCTCTTATAATGAATTTCATCCTCGAAAATCAATTCCTGTAAATAAATGTGGATATTATCGTTTCATGTTCTCTTTGATTTCCCATGTAGCCTCTTCTTGTGAGTGGTTTCTTTATAACACCTTAACCAAAGAGATTTCTCAATTTCATAACTGTTTTGTCTTATAACCAATGATTTCCACTAGTTCTTCAATGTAACTTATATCATCTGCAATTGTTATCGCTGGATCCCTAAGTATATATGTAGGATTAGACTGATACTTCTTGAACATACTTACATGGAATACATTATGAATGTCAGCCGTCTCTGGTGGTAGTGCTAGCCTATAAGCCAATGGATAGATTCTTTCTAAGATCTCATATGGTTCTATGTATCGAAGACTCAATTTCCCCTTCTTGCCAAATTAAATTATTCCTTTCCATGGTGAAACTTGAAGGAACACTTTATCTCCCACCTCATATTCCATTTATCTTCTGTGTTGGTCTGCATAGCTTTTTTGCCTATCTTGTACTGCTTTAAGTTTGCTCCTGATTACCTTCACCTTGTCTATAGTGTTTTGCACTAGTCCTGACCCTTCTAAAACACGCATCCCTTCTTCATCCCAATAGATTGGACTTTAACATTTTCTTCCATATAGTGCTTCATCTGGTGCCATCTGTATACTGCTATGATAATGGTTATTATAAGTAAATTCAATCAAGACAATATATTCATCCCATACACCTTTGAACTCTATGACACAAGCTCAAAACATGTCTTTAAGTGTCTGAATTGTCCTTTCTGATTACCCATCTGTTTGAAGATGAAAAGCAGTACTAAAACTCAACTTGGTACCTAAAGCCTATTGCAAACTAGCCTAAAATCGAGATGTAAATCTTGGATCTCTATCTGATACAATGGACGCTGGAACGCCATGTAATCTGACAATTTCATCCATATATTTCTTAGCTAAGTGCTTAAGTGAACTACCCCACCAAATAGATAAAAAGTGAGCTGACTTAGTTAGTCTATCAATGATCACCCATATAGCATCATTCTTCTTCAAAGTCCTCGATAACCCATATATAAAGTCTATGGTTATTCTTTCCTATTTCCATACTAGAATTGTTAATGGTTTCAATTTTCCAACTGGTGCTTGATGTTTCTTTTTGATCTGTTGACAAGCCAAACATGTTGAAACATAGATTGCTACATCTTTCTTCATTTTGGGCCACCAAAAATGAGATCGTAGGGTTTTGTACATTTTCGTCATTCTTGGATGCATGGCATATGAAGCATTATGTGCTTCTTCTAGGATTTCTCTTTGCAAGTTGTCAACATTAGGCACACAAATATGAGAACCCAACATCAAGGCATCATTTTGAATATCAAAATCACCATGTCTCCCCTATTTTACCATTTCAATCATTCTATGTAAGTTTGGATCTTGCCCTATGCTTCTTTAATTAGATCATGCAACATTGGTCTCACTTGAAAAGTAGCAATCAATACCCCATTCTTTTGTATGTTTAGTTCCATATTCATAGCTCGTAATTGAACTAAATAGGACAATGGAAATACCTGTAAATGAGCTACACCGCTTCTTGATTTCCTGCTCAAAGCATCAACAACCACATTTGCCTTCCCTGGGTGATACTCAATGGTACAATCATAATCCTTTAGTAGTTCTAACCACCACCTCTGTCTCATGTTTAATTCTTTTTGGCTCATTAAATACTTCAAGCTCATGTGATCTGTAAATATCTGAAAAGTTTCTCCATACAAGTAGTGTCTCTATATTTTCAAAGCAAACACAACAACAGCAAGTTCTAGGTCATGTACTAGATAAGATAATTCATAAGGTTTCAGTTGTCTAGATGCATATGTAATTACCTTACCATGCTGCATTAGAACACATCCCAAACCTTGATGAGAGGCATACAAATCCTCTATTACCAGTAGAAATGGCTAACACTGGAGCTAATGTCAATCTATCTTTTAATTCATCGAAACTCTCGACATGCTTTAGACCATTGAAATGGTACATTTTTTCGAAGTAACTTAGTCAAAGAAGCAAATATAAGTGAAAATCCCTCAACAAATCGACGATAATCACTAGCTAGTCCTAAGAAACTTGAGACTTCTACAATATTCTTTAGGGTTTCCCATTTTACTATTGCTTCAATTTTGTTTGGATCCACCTCTATGCCCTTTTCAAAAACTATATGTCCTGAAAATACCACATGATTAATCCATAATTCACACTTGTTTAATTTAGCAAATAGTCATTTTTCTCTCAAAATTTGCACATAATCCTTAAATGTTGTTCATGCTCCTCTCTGCTCCTTGAATACACCAGTATGTCATCAATGACTACAATTACAAATTTGTCTAAGTAAGGTTGGAACACTTTGTTCATAAGAGCCATAAACGTTGCTGGTGCATTAGTCAAACCAAATGGCATCACCAAAAATTCATAATGCCCATGCCTGGTTCGAAAAGCTATCTTCGGTACATCTAAGTTTGAAATTTTGAGCTGATAATATCCTGATTTTAGGTCAATTTTAGAAAATACTCGTGCTCATTGTAACTGGTCAAACAGATCATCTATCCTTGGTAAAGGATACTTGTTCTTCACAATAACTCGATTTAATTACCTGTAATGAATACACAACCTCATTGTCCCATCTTTTCTTTTTAACAAATAATACTGGAGCACCCCATGGTGACATATTAGGTCTGATGAATCCCTTTTCAAGTAGTTCCTGCAATTGGGTATTTAATTCTCTCAGCTCAGCTGGAGCCATCCTATAAGGTGATATGGATATCGGTGCAGTTTCTGGGACTAACTCAATTGTGAATTCTATCTCTCTATTAGGTGGCAAACCAGGTAAGTCAGCTGAGAACACATCTGGAAACTCATTCACCATAAAAATATTCTTAAGTAATTTGTTTGTTAACCTTGTGTCTGCCACATGTGCCATATAAGCCTCACAATCACTTTTAATCATGCGAAAAACATTGATAGCAGAAATTAGACATGCAGGTACAATTTGCCTTTCCCCTTGAAACACAACCCTTGTATGATTTGGAGATTCTAGACAACTTCTTTAGTAAAATAATTCACTATTACATGATATTTGGACAACTAATCCTTACCCAGTATCACATTAAATTCACGTAGTGGCAACAATACTAGATCAACATTCAACTCAATGTCATCAAATGTGAATCACACAATCATGACATACCTTATCCACAATGATCACATCTCTTAAAGGAGTACTAACACATAGATCAAAACCTAAAGGTTGATGCTTACTACATAATTGTGATGCCATGTTCAATGAAATGAATGAATGTGTGGAGCCAAGATCAATTAATGCATTAACTTCTAAATCATAGAGAAAAAGTCTACCAGTGATTACTTCTGTTGGACTAGGATGATTAATCCTAAGTTTAGAACCTTTTTTGATATTGACAAAGTAGATTGATCATCACTAATATTTCAAATAAGTGTTGATTTTGCAGAAATGAATCAATCTCTCAAGAGGAAATGAAAGGAGTTGATAAACTCTAAAGTGACATGCAAATCGCGATCACAATCTAAGATTCGCGACCACGACTGATGTTAAGACATGCTAAAATTCAATTAGGCAAAATCGCGAAGCCATTCTCGGCTGCGACCTTTGGAAAAGAAGAAGCCAAAATGTGACAGACGAATTCACGGTGAAAGTCATGCCTTAGTCGCGACCGCAAATTTCAAAGTAACTCAAAAGGGAAGCAAGTCCACAACCACAGCTTGATAAATGTCCCATAAGACTATTGGAAGTCAAATTTGGCAGAGGCATCTTGTTGGTAATGATCGCAAATCCTGTGGAAGAAAGTTGACCACTTTGGCAGATGGATTCGCGTCCTCTGTCGTGGCGTGTGCAAGAAAACTCGTGACCGCAACTTCTAAAAGTAAGTAAAAGACAACGACTATATTTTCCTGGTGAACTAATAAGAAGCTGCCACATGGACTAGCCGTTAGACACAAATGGGATTTCCCTTGAAGAATTTAGATTTCGTGACTGTGATTTCATCCTAACAAGCATTTAATGCAAAATCTGTCGAGCATGTCTCAAAGATTTGATGAGCTATGATCTGCAATGTCTCTTTGGTGAAGTTTGGCTCTAAATACTCCACCAAACAGCCATGGATATGGTTGCTAAGGAATTTATTACAAGTGATTAAAGCTCTCAATCTTTGCTACTCATTTTCTTCATCTTCTTTATGAAATTGTAATTATTAGGTGTGAGCATTAAACACCAAGTAGTGAGGTTTTGTGTTAGCTTGTAAAAACACTTCAAGAAAGGTTTAAGTGTGAGCCTAGTGAAACACTTGAGTGAGGTTTTGTGTTAGCCTAAAAAACACATTGTTGTAAGGTTTTGTGTTAGCCATCAAAACACAAGTTGTATAAGTTGGGTGTGAGCTTGAAAACACCATTGAGATAGTGAA
>CATIWR010031226.1:0-21254 GCA_949677035.1 Omphalea diandra | reverse complement strand
TACATATTAACCCACTCTTCTTCATTATATTCCTTATCTACATATATATAGATATATATATATATATATATATATATATATATATATATATATATATATATATATATATATATATATATATATATATCAATGGATTCAATGAGTTAGAGTTAATTCATCCACTAGGACTTTGTTTTTAAAAAAAAAAAAACATTCTTAAAAAAAATTTTTTGAGAAATATATTTTTTTATGTTTAGAATATATTAAAACATAAATTTTCTTTTAAATTAATAAGATTATAATAAAATTAGACTATAAATACTTTATATTTTATTATTTATTATCAATGTGAAAAATCTAGTAAAATTAAAAATTTTGTAAATCTTATTGATTTCAGATGTTCTTCACCTACTGACAATAATCGGTAATATTAGATGTTAGTGGCTAATGATGAGTACTAATAATAAGTAATACTAATATATAAGTATTTATATAATTTATTTTTCATCCGAATGAGTTTATCAATTTTTGTAAAAATAGCTTAGTTTTTTATTGATTAAAAAATTATTTTTATTAATCGAGTTTTTCTAAACATACCAAGTATTAGAAAATATGAAAAATATTTTTAAAAAAAAATATTTTTTACGAAATAAATAAAGCCTAATATTGATTATTTTTTTTTGGTCTATTGAAAGTTAATGTGGATTATAAAATAAAAGTTGTACTTTCCTTTTTAACTCTCATTTAGAAAAGTCTTACCATATTGATAAAAGGAGCTTAACTTTACATTTTTAAACAATGTGAAAGGACCAACAATATGAGATACAATTAACAATAGAATTTTATGCTTCATATGTAATACTAATTCGATCCATGTAGTGCTCTTTTGCATTGTGTTTATTTAATTTGTGTTTTGCAAACTGCTTTTAAAATATTCAGAGCTTGGCAAATCATGATTTCGCATAAACAATAAAATAATAATAATAATAATAAACACTAAAAGAAATTATGTCAAATACAATTTTGAAAAAAAAAAAAAAACTACCTCTTAATCTCATTATCTTTCCTTTGAAGGAATGCATAAACTAAATCCGTGTCTGGAGAAAGCTTTAACCCACTTTCTATTGCAAATTGGAGCATGATAGGAAAAATAATATCAAACCCAATAGGCGCAAGCTGATTATCATCAGTGGCAGCCCAACCATTTGTCTCAATATAGTCTGGAGCTGCAAAAAGAAAGCAAATTCCACTAATATTAAAGATGATCGAAAATAGTTATCTTCGTATCATATTTCTATCGTTGGTATGTTCATCACATTATTGTTTTTTTATTGGTTTTACTTATAAAGTAATTAGAAAAAGCCATGTTCGATTCCTGACAATGAAATATTCTAATCAGAAAAATTACTATTATTATTATTATTAACTTGAATGTGTTGAGACATTTTAATGGGTGCTGGACTCCTAGTCAAGGAATAAAGAGATCTGATTAACTTAAACTTAGGATAAAGAAAGAAATAAATGGACCCGAATTAAGCCCGTTAAGAACTCGGTTTGGGGAAAGAGAGCCACTTGCTACTGGTGAGGAATCAAAATGTCTTCCTCCAACAACTCTTTCATTTCTGTAAACCCATGCATGCTCTCAACATTTCCCTTTTTCGCTATTCATTCCACTACCTACCATTATCACCTTCAGGACCATTCTCAATTTTCATCATCCACTTCTTGCCTAATTTGGTTTTTGTTCAGCTTCTAATTTTTAGTTTTTGCGTATTAAGAATTATGTGGAGGATGCCCTTAAAGGGAATATCCCAACATATTCTTTACTTGGATATGAATTTTCTCTCTACTCTAAGGTCAGAGTTTTCTTCTACTTCTTTTTTTTCTTTTTTTTTTTTTCATACTGTTAATGGATTTCACATCTGTTTACTCGTATTATTCAAAAGAGGGAGGCAGGCGATGAAGCACTTATAGATATAGATTCTTACAAGTGGTTCCACACGTCTCCATTTGTTAAGAGCAAGCACACATGCCAAAGTGTAAGAAAGAGAGTCCTTAACCAATACTGGATGCATGGATCGAGGCACCAAGAGCCATCAGGATGCTGATTCTCCATAACCGAAGCCAAGCATTCTGGGAACATAGGCTTTTCTTCACTGTCCTTAGCAGGGACTATAGCTACCCATGCAGTATCATATGAGGAAATCGATACCTCAGCTTTGCCAAACAGATTGGTGGTTCTTGTAATGGTCTTGGGTTATTCTGATTTAATTTAAAACCGTATCAATTAGTCCTTGAATCAGGGTTACTAAGGGAGAAAATAACACTGCTTACCACTGAAACTTGATTAACTCCTAACGGTGGGAGTATTGGTCCCAGTTGAGAATATACACCTGCTAAGGAATATGCTCTCAATAAACAAAAAGAGAAAAGCTAAAATCAATCTTCATACATATTTTACATCTATCAAGTAATTATTTATTATATTAATTTTTTAAAATCACCATATCATCTTTATAAATTTAATATAATTAAAAAATAATTTAAATAAAATAAAAATTTTATATTAAAAATAATTATTTTTAAGTAATACAATAATATTTCCAATAAATTATATATATAAAGATAATTAGAGATTATCTTATTAGATATTCTTAATATTGTAGATGTTAAAACAAAGAGAATATCTAATTATTTATACCTAGAAAATATATAGTTAGCGTATATATCTTAATAGTTAAGATACATACACGTTTTTAGGATTTTCATAAGATACAAAGCATTCACGTTTTTAGAAAACATTTAGAGAGAAAAAAAAAAACTTTAGTGCTAGCACACTTTTAATTTGGAGAAAACTTGTTCGTGTGGCTACCTGTAAAAATGTTCATTAGTTTAGTAGCATCTTAATCTAACGATCTACACTCCAAACTTGAGGTTGGGTGTTATTAGTGTAAAATCCGCTCTCTACCTTCCATCAATCTTGTCTTTCTTATTCAAATTGATAAGGTTTTCACATCCTTCTTTTTGATTTAATTGAATCGCAAAGATCCTTGGTAAGATTCTTTATAGAAAAGTTTTATTTTTTCACTATGCTCATTCTACAAAACCCAATAATGGTATCGAAGCCACTTATGATTTGATTAAATTGAATTTGATATTGTTCTATGTATAACTATTATATATATGAACATGGATATATTGCATTAAAAATCATCTCAATGGTTTGATGTAAAATGGATTAGGTTAAGGGCAATTTGATTAATCCATATGAAAAATGGAACCAATGCATTGATTTGATTTATGTGTTTTAAGGTTTAATATGGTTAAACATTTTTGACACTGTTAATATGATTAAAATATTTATTGTTTCTTATAATTTGTTATTAATATAATTAATACAGTCTAACAAGATTTGTTATTTCCTTGTTCATCTTGTTAATCATGATGGTTTGTTTAATTCTTAAACATATGATAATCTGTTTCAAACATATATGTTAATGTTATAGGATCAGTTTAATTATTGAATATAAATAATGTATTTTGAACATGTTAACAAATTTCACGAATCTATTTAAGTGTTAGTGATTAATCGGTTTTGTTATGAACATATTAATTAATCTAAACAATTAAACACAATAAAATTGAGGCAGTGACTCATTCAAACGAGTAAAGTAAATCGTTTACCTTTCCGAGGTGTTGCCCCATTGAACCCTGCCCGCTGACCGACCATTGTGACCGCTGCTAGGGGCACTGGCCCTTGACCCTGAATGGTTTTATCACATAAATTGTTAACTGCCCTAACATAATCTGTTTTTTGTTTTGAATATTTTGCTTATGTTTTTTTGCATGGTGCATGGCATGACCCTTTAAACTAATGTGATTAGATTTTGATGTCTTTCTTTCAAGGATTGTAATTTTTAAATACGACATGCGTGTAGTTTATTTTATTAGTAGTAATGAAATAATATAGATTACCATTTTGTAAATTACAACTTGTAATGGAGAACTTTAAAGCACAAGATGGTGATTGCCATGACACAAGATGATGATCTTCAAAGCATGAGGTGAAGACCATTGATGAAAACCTGGACAAATCCACGGAGATAAAAATTTATGCCTAGGATTGACCTTTTGATCTTCATATTGGCTTGTGAAGATCAATTTAGATTAAGGGTCATGCTATGACATGATTATTTTTTCATTATTATGTATGGACGTTTATGATCCATTGCATGAGATGTTTGAGATGCAACATAATAATACATAATAGGATAACAACTAGTTAAACCCACAATAAAATTTAAGTTATGAAAATACTTACCATAATTCAAACACTTATCAAGACTTTGATTCTTAAATATAGGTTTTGCCAAAACAAAGTATATTAGGCTATCTTAGTAAGACAAGATTGATAATTGTGATATCCATAGGTTTGAAATGGTTGGACTTAACTAGGTTACTAAAACGGTTTTGAACCTAGCGCATAAGATGGGATAAGCCAGGACATATGATGTCAATATCCCATAGTTATCCAAGAGTTACATAAGATGTAATTAGTAAAGTCTTACCTACCTAAATAATCAAGTTTTAAGTAATAAGCCAAAGCTTACTTAAAATTAGGTGAAATATGGATCTTAGCCCACTAAATATCTTAATTGTTAAAAATTCTAATTTAAGAGTTATTGAATTGATAAAATTTAGTAGGAGTTTATAATTAATAAAATGCTAAGTGCATTTTATATATCATTGTTATAGATTATGACTTCAAACAATACCTCTAATTTGTCATTGCGATCAATCCTTAAGAAGGATAAATTGAATGGGACTAATTTCCTAGACTGGTATAAAAATCTGAAAATTATTCTCAAACAAGAAAGGAAGGAATATGCCTAGAATAACCTATCTCCACAAAGCCTGTTATTAATGCATTTAGAGCCTAAAGGGATGCTCACACTAAGCATTTTAATGACTCAATAGATGTCACTTGCCTCATGCTTGTCAGCATAGAATCAGAGCTTCAGAAGCAACTAATGGAAATAGAGGCTTGTACTATAATGGATCATCTTAAGGAAATGTTCTAAGAAAAGGCCCAAATTGAAAGGTTCAATACCATCAAGGCTCTACTCTCGTGTAAGTTAGTAGTTGGTAGCTCAATTAGTCCTCATGTTCTAACGATGAATGGTCATCTTGATCATTTGTAAAAACTTGGTCTTGCCATTAGCCAAAAGTTAATTGTTGACATCATTCTCCAATCCTTGTTCGATGCATATGATGCATTCATTATAAACTATAACATGTATAATATGGAGAAAAGTGTTTCTAAATTACATGAGATGTTCAAGATTGTTGAACTAAACATCAAGAACAATACCAAAGAGGTTCTAATGGTTAAAAAGGGGGAAGGGTATGAAAAAGAATGGAAAAGGGAAAAGAAAGCTACAAAGGACTTAAAAAAGCCTACGCCCTAGCTTAAGCCCAAATCTCCAAAGGAGGGAGCATACCATTTCTGCAATAAGTCAGGTCATTAGAAAAGAAATTGCAAGCTCTATCTGAATAATTTGAAAAAGAAAGGAGATGTCCAAGTTACTACTCTAGGCATACATATTCTAGAAGTCAATTTATCTACTTTTAAATCCATTCCATGGGTATTCGATACTAGATATGGATCTCACATTTGCAATAATGTGCAAGGTCTAAAATCTTTGGCCAAGGGCAAGGTGAACCTACAAGTTGCAAATTGAGCAAAAGTCGTTGCCTTAACTATAGGAATTTATGAGTTAGCTTTACCTAATGGACTTGTTTTTACATTAAATAATAGTTATTATGTGTCTACTTTGAGTAGAAATATTATTTTTATCTCTTGTTTGGACATAAAAGTTTTGAATTTTTTATTAAGAATAACAAATGTTTTATTTCTTATGATGACATGCTTTATGGTTATGCTCATCTATCTAATGGTTTTTATGTCCTAAATCTTGAAAACAAAAATGTTGAGTCTATTTATAATATTGATACCAAGAAGCTTAAATCTAATGACTCAAATTTTGATTATCTCTGGCACTGTCATTTAGGCCACATAAATAAGAAACGCATATCAAAACTCTAACAATATGGACTTTTGAATTCATTTGATTATGAATCATTTGAAATATGTGAATCTTGTTTATTGGGTAAAATGACTAAAGCCCCTTTCACAGGGCATAGTAATAGAGCTAATGACTTATTGGGCCTAGTATATACCAATGCATGTGGACCATTAAGTTCAAATGCTCAAGGAGGATTTCAGTACTTCATCATTTTCACAAATGATTATAGAAAGTACAGTTATATCTATCTTATGAAACACAAATCTAAATCTTTTAAAATGTTCAAAATTTTCAAAAATGAAGTATAAAATCAACTTGGTAAACATATTAAAGCACTTCAATCAGATTAAGGTGGTGAATATTTAAGCCAAGAATTCACTAATCATCTTAGAGATTGTGGGATAGTCTCACAACTAACTCGACCAAGAATATCACAATGGAATGATATATTTGAATAGAGAAATAGAACCTTATTAGATATGGTTCGATCTATGATGAGTCAAATAGATCTTTTAATCTCTTTTTAGGTGTATACTTTGGAAATTGTTACATTCATTCTAAACAGAGTTCCATCCAAAGTAATTGAAATGACACCATATGAGATATGGACTAGGAAATCTCTTAATTTGTCTTTTCTAAAGATTTGGAGCTATGACACTTATGTGAACTGTCAAATTTCAGATAAATTAGCACCACAAATCAGACAAATGTTATTCTATGGGATATCTTTAAGAAACCAAAGGATATTTCTTCTATAATATTTCTGAGAACAAAGTATTTATTGCTCTGAATGGTGTGTTTTTGAAAAGAGAGTTCATTTCTAAAACAACCAGTGGCAGTAAAGTTTAACTCGAAGAAATTCGAGAACCACAAGATAGTGTTAAACCACCTATGGAATCTCAATAGGATTCACAAATAATTGTTGAACCTGTATAAGTAATACAAGCTCCAAAAAGGTTTATAAAAACACCTCAGATAATTGAAAGATATGGATTTTTCTTAGTTGACAATAAAGAAGTAATGCTTATCGAACAAAATGAGCATACATCTTATCAAGAGGTCATGGATAGTCTAGACTATGAGAAATTGCTAGAAACCTAGAAGTCTGCAATGCAATCCATGTATAATAATCAAGTATGGATTTTGATTGATCTACCTAATGGTTTAAACACTATTAGGTGCAAATGATTTTTCAAAAAGAAAACAAACATGGAAGGCAATATGTATACCTATAAAGCAAGGTTGGTTGCAAAAGGTTACAAGCAAACACATGGTATAACCTATGATGAAACCTTTTTACCAGTTGTTATGCTTAAATCCATTCAGATTCTTCTTGCCATAGTAGCATACTATGATTATGAGATATGGCAAATGGATGTCAAAACAACATTTCTTAATGGAAATCTTTTTGAAGATGTGTATATGACACAACCATAAGGTTTTGTCAGTCCTGAGAATTTTAGAAAGGTGTGTAAGCTTCAAAGATCCATTTATAAATTGAAGCAAGCGTCTCAAAATTGGAATCTTTGTTTTGATGAAGTAGTCAAAGAGTTTCGCTTCATAAAAAATGAAGATGAGCTTTGTGCTTACAAGAAGGTTAGTGGGAGCGTAATAATTTTGCTTATGTTATATATTGATAACATATTACTCATTGGAAACAAATCCCTACTCTATAAAATGTTAAATTGTGGTTAAAGAATTATTTTTCAATGAAAGACTTAGGTAAAGCCATTTATATCTTAGGCATCAAGATCTATAGAGATAGATCTAAAAGGCTTACTGGCTTAAGTAAGAGTACAGACATTGATAAGGTACTGAATAGGTTTAATATGCAAGATTCTAAGAAAGGATTGTTGCCAATGTCACATGGCATTACTCTTAACAAGACTCAATGTCCTTAGACACAAGATGTGCGAGAGCGTATGAGTAAGATTTCATATGCTTCTGCTATTGGATTTAGCATGTATGTTATGTTATGTACTCAACTTGATGTCTCATATGCATTGAGTATAATGAATAGGTACCTATCAGATCCAAGTGAAAGTCACTGGACAGTTGTTAAGAATATCTTTAAGTACTTGAGAAGGACTAAGAATGTATTCTTAATAAATGGTAGACAGGAAGTTGAGCTAGTTGCAAGTGGTTACACGGACGCTAGCTTTTAGTTTGACAAGGACAACTTTTGATCACAGTCAAGTTATGTATTTTGTTTAAATAGAGGTATAGTGAGCCGGAGAAGTTCAAAGCAAGACACTATGGTCGCTTCTACAATAGAAGTTGAGTATATAGTCGCCTCAAAAGCAGCTAAAGAAGTTGTTTAGATCAAGAAATTTATCATTGGACTGGATGTTATACCTAGCATTATAAATCTAGTGGACTTGTATTGTGAAAATAATGAAGCCATAGCATAGGCTAAGGAGCCAATATCACATCAATGATCCAAACACATACTCAGGCGTTTTCATCTCATTCAAGAGATCATTAAAAGGGAAAACGTAAAGATATGCAGAATGTCAACCAAAGACAACATTTTTTATCCATTCACTAAACCACTGCCATAGCCAAAGCATAAGAGTCATGTTAGGTCAATGGGTATTAGATACATTTTTTATTAAGACTAATGTAAGTAGGAGACTATTAGTTATGTGCCCTAGGCCAATTCTTGTAATGGATATTTTCTTAATAATGTCATAATTACAATTTTATTAAATATTTATTTTATTTACAGCTAAATGATGAATTTCATTAATAGTCAATTTTACCTAATGTCATCAAGTATGTGACATGATAGTAAAATTTTTATGTGTAAAGAATTCTATTCTAAATTGTCCCTAGTTGATCATTATTGTTGGGATAATAACAAATGAAGACTAGTAAATGTTTGATTGATAATAATATTTTACTAGTCATGGATATATGATATTAAGTCAAACACGTAGATA
The DNA here is from genome assembly GCA_949677035.1 of Omphalea diandra. Taxonomy (NCBI): domain Eukaryota; kingdom Viridiplantae; phylum Streptophyta; class Magnoliopsida; order Malpighiales; family Euphorbiaceae; genus Omphalea; species Omphalea diandra. Next base: position 12,247 of record CATIWR010031226.1, on the reverse strand, counting down.
TGTGAAACATTGTATTGTATCGACCCACTATGAGAATACTGCATGGATTGATAGTCATAAGTGATTCTCATGCAATAGTATTAACTTAATCCTCTAAGTTGAAAATCACCATAGATTTCAATACAATGAATTTCATGTTTTGATATAATCCAACATTATCTTTAATCAGATGACCATACAAACTAATATTGGACATGGAGCAAATCATGTAGAGGAATATAAGTAATGAAGAAGGAATTTGTCTCTCTTATATATATCTCTGAGTCCTTCAATAAATTAGACTAAAAAAATTGTATGGTCACACGATAATGAATTGATAAAGGTTATCAATGTCATTTTAGAAATCTACTTGGAGATCGAGAAATAATTGAACTATATAAGAATGACATGATTCATGTTTTATGTTCAACTGAGATATAATGTGACAAAAGGATTATAATATTATTTGTAAAATAAGTTAAGTCGGATTATTGACTTTCATAAAATTTGAATAGTCATAATGTCTTGTTGAAGGCCGCTTATGACTTGTGGACCATAAATAAGTTTTGGGTAATTACCAATATTATGTGAGCCTACAGGGTTGCATGGTTAGAACTGGCCCAAAATGAATTTCTACCCTTTTAAATATATATATTAAGATAATTAGAGATATTATCTTGTTAGATATTTTTATTGTTTTAAAGGTTAAAATAAAAAGAATATCTAGTTATTTGTACCTAGAAAATATACAGTTGATATATCTTAATAATTAAAATATATACACACATTTTCAGGGTTTTCAGAAGATAGAGGACATTCACGTTTTTAAAAAATATTTATAGAGAGAAACCCTAATACTAGCACATTTTCAATTTAGAGAAAGTTTATTCATATGGATACCTACAGAAGACGTTTATCAATTTAGTAGCGTCTCAATCCAACGATTTACACTCCAAGCTCTAGGTTGGGTGTTACCTATGTAAACCCCCTCTTTTTACCTTCCATCAATCTTATCTTTCTTATTCAAATCAGTGAGATTTTCGCATTCCTTTTTTTTAATTTAATCAAATAACACGGATCTTTGGTGGGATTTTTTATAGAAAAGTTTTTGGGATTTTTTATAGAAAAATTTTTGTTTTTCCACAGTACTCATTTTATAAAATCCAAGACTCTCTAATTCTATGACTTTAATAATCCCTATTTCATTCGTATTTGGTTCTGTCCCATGGTCGTTACTCGACTCCTTTTCATTGACATCATCATCAATATTTAGTTTCTTTATGAGTGCAATGATTAATTGCTCGTCCCTAACCATCTCCTCACGTTGTTCCTTCTCGATAACTTTAAAAGGGGAAGCCTTTGCCCACTCTCCATATTGTCTTTCCCCATCAGGTGGCAGCTTCTCAACAAATTCACATACCACATCAATGCGCCCCAACCTTCCGCACACAAAATAGAAATTTGGTGGTCTTTCGTATTTGGCTTGAATCCATGTCAGATTATATTCGTCATCTTGTATTTTAAACACACCCGCCCACTCCCTCCCCTCCCCCTCCCCCCCCACCCCACAACATTGACAGGGTTTGCAACCTTTGCGACATTTCCAGCCTTACCACCTAGCATTCGAGTAATATTAATGTTCATCCATTGAAAAGGAACATTATAGAATCAAGTCCAAATATCCGTACTGTTGAACACAATATCTTTAGGATGTGAATTTTTTGGCATCTCCTTGAGTACAATAAGGTGATTATCAAAGTCCCAAGGTGCACCATGCAGAACACGAGCCATATCCCCTCCAAGAAGAATTGGAATATAAAAGTATGACTATCCCATTCTTTAAACCCAAATTCTTTGTGCAGTTTTCAAACTCCGTTCAAAACAAGTTTCAACGCATCCCTATTCATACTTTTTTTTTTTTTTGTGAGAACCTTCTACCAAACTCAAATTCACCCAAACATCATCCCCATATCTGTTTTCGTCCTAAAGACCAATTCCGCCTCATCAACTTTCGTAAGAATTAGATTAGACCATGTATCCCGCTCTTTGTTTGCCATTCTCATCCACCAAACAGTGATGAAACCCTAGATAGGAGACAAGATCTTGATATGTAAGACTCAAGGAACCTATTAAACCCTAGATTCCAGATAGAAACCTAAGGTGTTGAGGAGACTACTAAAAGTCTCTTCTGTTTTAACTTTTTAATGAAACTGCTTTGGTCTCTCTTTTTTCATTTGTTTGCTTTATCATTTATTTTATTGAATAAAGTTCAAGTCTACTCATTTATTGAGTTCAGTCTAATTTTTATTATTCTTTTTGAGAATTATATATTTCTTCTTCATGAAAATTTATTTTCACTTTTAATGATGGACTTTAAAATATATCAATATATTTAAGTTATCAAGCTGATTTAGAGACCACGAAAATCAATCTGTGATTATTAGAATGACTGAGTTGAATGCACTCCATATCAAATTACAGTAGCAAGTGCTTAATCATTTTGATTAGATAATACTATGGATATATTCAACTTTGTTGATATTTTTCATATTTCTTGGTGTATTTTATATGTAAATCATCAAGTTATACAATTATTTAATGATAAAAATAAAGTTCATATTTTACTAAAAAAAGTCATAAAGATTAAAAGTAGGCAAAATAATTTCTAATGATAAAAATATCCTTCACCTTTATTACCAACATTTTTAAAATTGGATTGGTCAATTAACCGTTTTTGATTTGACGGATCTGATTTAATTAGTTTAATAATGAAAAAATTAAAATTATTATTAAAATAACTTTTCAAAATCATAAAATATTTTAAAATATAAATATATTTATAATAATTAAAAATAAATAATAATAATTCATCTGAATCAAATGTAACCAATTACTAATTTGATTTTTAATTTTACTGGTAAATTTGATTCAGTTTTTAAAATATTTTTACTACTCTTCATCTTCCCTTCCAAATTTCTAATTTTCACATTCAAAACCTAAAATATCTGAAACCCAAAATCTCTAAACTTAAAATCAAACTCTTCAAGCTTTTATCCTAGAATAAAAAATTCTTACTTTTCATGAATGGATTAGCAAATTATTTGTGCAAAATGTCAACTCTAACGAAGAACCTTTTTTCTCGGGGTGCTTATGTGTTGTCATGTTTGGTTAGCTACTATAATTTGATTTTGTTTTTTTAGTATTGAAAATAAAGATTATATTTGCAAGATTCAAACTCTGAAGCATACCCTTAAATAGTCTCATTATAATTTGATTTATTGAAAAAAAAATTGATGCTTTAAGATTTGATATAAGAGGTAAATGAAGAGAAATATTCTTGAACTCTATGCATTTTGACTAGGTGTAGTCAGATTAGTTCTACATCAATTATTTGAAATTATTTAAAATTAGATAAAAAATCGGATCTTTGAAAAATAAAGGAATAGATACCGATCCGAAAAGAAAAAAATTATTTATTTTTTAGTTGGTCTACTTAGGATATTCAAGACTATCGGATCAATATGCTTCACATCCCATATTCAGATTTTTTAGTTTTATATATATATATATATAGAGAGAGAGAGAGAGAGAGAGAGAGACTAATAATTGGTATCATTTCGAGTTGTTATTTTGATTCGATTATTTTTTAATATTTTTTATTTTTGAATTTCAAATTTTTTTAGTGCTATTAATTAATCCAATTCAGTATTATCTAAGATCTGTAATCACCTTTATTTTGATATTATTGAATTATCATGCATTTCAAATATGATGCTTGACTACTCTTTTTTAACATAATAACAATAATAATTATTATTATTAAAGCATGAATTATAATTTTCGTCTAAAGATGTGACGTTTAGGACATGCATCTATGTCACTTGGGTTTTTTTACATAAATTTTCATTTTCATTTGGTGAGGAAAAGAGTTATTAAAAGTCAGATAACGAAAAGAAATGAAAAGTAATGGAGTTTTACCTGCATTCAGAGTCTTAAAAAAATAATATAAAATTAAAAACGTAATGAAGTTAACTCCGGTAAAGAGTTTTAAAACATAAAAAAATTAATTAATTAAAAATAAGTGGATAAGTTCAATATTGTTTTAAATTTTTTTAGATTTTAGGAATTGCACATAGCATTGAGGATAAATTTGTCTTATATTATTTTCAAGTTTTAACATTATTCTCATTTCAATTTTTATCCTTTAAATTGGAGGTAAAAAAGATTTAATAAAAAAATAATCTATATTAATCTTCTCCTCTTATTACAAATGCACTCATAAATAAAATTTAATTTTAAAATTTATTTACATTTCATCTTTTAATATCTATTAATCTGCTTCTAAGTAGGCTATTAATTTCAATTAACCTATTCACAAACTATAAATTTCCTTTTATTTCCTTTTCATAATTTTCATGTTTCTGTTTTTATATGTTTAGCATAATTTTCTTTCCTTATTTGGATTCCTTTCATATTTGAAGACCTACTATAAATCATTTTTCACAATTTTAATTTCGTTTGTTTCACAGAGAATAATATATTTATGAAAATTATTTTTAAAAAATATTTTCTGAGAAACATCATTTTGATGTTTGGAATATACTAAAAAATATTAATTTTAATTTATAATATTAAAATAAAATTTTAGGTCATAAACATTATATATTTATAATATTTATTGTTTACTATAAGAGAAAAATATATTAAAATGAGCTCTATTAATCATTGGTGATATTATTGGCCAACGGCAACAGGCAATGAGTATCAATAGTTAACGATAACTGTTGATAATAAATATATGTATTCATATGATTTATTTTTTATTTGAATGAATTTGTCAAATACTTTTTCCTTTCTATTTTTTGTATTTTAATCTATATTCTTATATGGCTTTAATAGTAGTGAACATTCATCTCAAAAAAAAAAAATAGTAGTGAATATTCGATCTATTTGATTTGATTTATTTTTATTAAAATTAAATTAAATAAAATTTTATATTTTAAAATTAAATTAAACTAAAATATTTTTAAAAAATCAAATAAACCGAATTGACTAAAATAAATTTATATATTGATAAATTAGACGAAATTGAATTCATAAAATTTTGATTTAGTTGGGTTTAATTTTACCAAACTTATGTGTATTTGAAGTAGTTCATATAATTTAGTTTAAGTTTTTAGTAAATTCAATTTACTTGATTTTTTATATAATAAATGAAAATTAAAATTTTTAATGTTAAAATCAAATTGAATCAATTGAACAGTATCAATCTGCGAATTTATTCAATTTCGGCCAATTTATATTCCAGTTTTGAAGGTATTAAGTGTTATTGTTGCATTTAGCGGAAATGGAATCGGTTTATGCTCACCCTTCTATTTGCTATTATTTCTATTTCAGTTTCTGTTTTTCATTCAGAATTTTTTTTTTTGGAAAACGAGCTAAAAAAAACTGGAGAAACCACTTTTTTATGGTTTTTCTGAGTTATGAAAACTTATTGCATTTTAAAATAAAATAATAATAAATAAATATTTATCAATATATTTTTATTTTCAAAATTGATAACAAAAATAATAAATCAGACAAAAAATTTACACCAAACAGCTCGTAATTTTTAATCCATTAAGTGTTTCATTTGGCGGAAATGGAAACGATGCCTGAGAGAGAGGGCACTTTCAGTTTAGTTTGCTGTCTGTGTCTTTAGAGATTTCGATCGCTTTTTTTTATTTTTTGGCTGTCTCAATTGGAACTTGAAATCGAATGACGAATTTCAAACACTAACAGATGCCTGTTATTTCATCTATGATTAATCTTTTTTTTCCGTAAATTATAATTACTTGTGATAATATGAAGTGTTTAGATAATCAGGTTCACATGATTGCTTGAAGGGTTGGGGGGGCGGGGGAGGGGAAGTTAAACAGGTCGCACACAAAGTCGATTATTACCCACTCGAACCCATATTCCACCCCGACTTGAACCAGGCGGGAAAAGTAATGGGGTGCAAAATCCAAGCAGATGATCGGATCAGCTTCGGGTATTCCTCATACCCAACCCATGATCATATCTTTTTGGTAAATAGAAAGATGTGAGAATAGTTAGCGGAGAAAATGGAAAAAGGTCCAATTAAAGCTCTTTCCGCCCATTTGTTTGTCACAAGTACTCGAACAACACAAAGGCATCACGTCTTTGTTAAGGTCAATCATCTTATGGTACCTAGAGGGGTCAATGCATCCGACAATACCATAAAAGGTCTAGTTATTCATTGGCATCATATGAATCCATGCCACAATTTTCTTTTCTAAGAAAAAGGAGATTAAAGACTTTTTCCACTTTGTAACTACAGAAAGGGTAAGTAGCTCAATTCATCCATAGTTTCCAATCCGAAATTTATTGGCTAGATTAATCTTACTACAGATTAGGCTGCTTATGATTATGTTAACTCAAGCACCCAACTAAGATCCCAATTTTGTGAATTATATCTTGAAAAGCGATATTATGGTCATCTGAAGGAGCATCCATAAAACGCCAATTACGTATTGTGAGAAGACGCAATTTCACACGCGAATTAAGTTATTAAACACAGGCACATATAGGAGGCGAAGAGGAAGGAAAGAGTCTTTAATTCATGTAAGTTTAACAAGCTTTCTATTATTATTTAATCATTAAGGACGAGTACCAAGCATTCTATCCAAACTTCTGATTCACCATATGCAACTACAGCACAAGGAGCACCGTCCCAACAAAACAAACCACTGCCTGAAAACCAAAATCCCCAACTAATGAAAATTGCATAAAGGCTGATAGGCACACAGGACCTGGGCACTATCCTTCTCTACATGCCAAGGATTAAGCATCAGCAAATCTGCAAAACAGTGAAAAGGATTCAGTCAGCGGAAGATACTCTTTTAGGCATTTTTCGGACAATGCAGCCAAGGAAATCAAAACATTATGATTTGGGATCGAAGTTACCCGAGCTCAGAGAGCTTCAAATGGGCGTCTGCATAATCCGCAAAGAATGCATCTTCATCCTGCAAAACGAAATAGTAACAGTATGAACAATATCGAACGAACAACCTTCAAATATTTCAAAAGCATTTTTAACTCTGTTCTAAATGCTAGAAAGAGATAAATACTGCAGCATATTTTTCGACAAATGGGCGGAAAACTGGATCAGAAATAAGAGCCTTGTCAGATGGCAACTGCAGGAGACCTTCCTTCTCTCCAGTCAAGAGCTCCCTAACAAAGTTTAAGAACATACCGTGTCAATTGTTGCCTCAACAATCAAAGTACATACAAAAACATGACATTTCCAAATAAGTTGGAAGAATGAGCATGCCCAAGGGAAGACACCAAACTCACGTAAAGTAGGAGTTATCGAAGATGAGAGGGTTAGTTGTCCAGGGACCCTCAAAACCAGAGCGTTCCTTGTGGCAGCTCCCCTGCAATTATCATTTCCAATAGATAAGCAGTACTCAGGACGAATATATAAGAATCATCCTTAAAACACTATCCATCGCCAGAACGGAAACATGGTAATTTAAAAGTTGACACCAACCAGGGTATGGCCACCAGAGAGAGCAACAATATCCTGGTCACTGAGACCCATGTGGCCAAAGACTTCCCTCAAATGATCAGAACCTGCAACATTTATCACCTTGTTCAGGAACTAACCAAACCAACAAACAGGCATACCATAAAGGTGCTTAAGTGGATAAACTAACCCTTGGTAGCATCAGGCAGACGACCCTCTGGAGGTGGTTCAGGCTTGTCCTGACATTAAAAAAATACATACAACTGTTAGCACCAGCTGAAAACTAAAATCTGCAACACACCAATGCTGATACTGGAACTATAAATGAAAACTCACTTTGTCAGAAGAATTAGATGCATGAATCATGTACTGTGACCAATAAGCCACACCAGCATCACACATTCAACTCAGTTTCAGTAAAGTGTAAGGCTCTAAAAAAAAGCAGAAAAACCCGAAACTAAAATCTTAAAAAAATTCCTTACGTTTGTTGCAGTTGGTACATGGGCAACAAACATAACATTCTCCTTTCTCAGTGATACTCACACTAAAAAGTAAAAAGTTTAAGACAAAAATACAGAATCTAAAAAGGGAAAAACAATGGTCGCAAAATTGTTACCCAATTACATATATTATTTGTATACATCCATATAGCATTCATTTGATTTTCAAAAAAAATTCAATAAAGGTACATTTGAAAAGTAATTCAAGTTTAGATGAAATATAAATTGGCAATTTGAATTTATAACCTCACTAGATTGTATTTTATGTTAGCTCTAATAGCTTATAGTTAATGCTCGTTTATAAATTTCATCATCAATTAATCATTTCCAATTCCATAAAAAGAAATTTTAAAATCGTAAATGAATTTTTGTTGACATATCTGACACACCAAACATGATGAATGCGAACTTATATCAAACAAACTCTCACATTTTTAAATCATCATACCTTCGGATATCATTCATTCAAAACTTAAACGTCCGTTGAAAACTATTAATAACAAAAACAACCCACCACGTGGCAAGACCATAACTTAACCAACGAATAAAATATTTTCCATTTTCAATGATCCTAACTCCCAAGACAGCCAAGAGAAAAATACTACATATTAAAAAAACTACCAAGTCAAAAACAACTGGCCAAAAACTAACAGCTGTTAGCTATTTAATATGGGCCGGAATAATGTAACACAAGATAAAGCCGAACGTAGTAATAAAACCCACATCGACTATGCCATTATTATTAACATATTAATCACTATCCAAGATAACTAATCAAAATTTTCGTTACATTTAGAACAAAAAGAAATTAAAAAGGAAAAATAGCTACTGATTACTACTGACCTCTCTTCCAGGGTGGAATGGGATCTCAGGCCCACCGGTAATTTCAACAGCAACAACACCAGCAAGCTGGGCAATACAACAACACAGTAAACCAATCATTCACAAATTACAGTCAAAACGATATAACACCCAAAAGTTAAAGAAACAAAGAATACCTGATAGAAGTCGGCATAGGAAAGAATAGGGAACTGCGCCTTGATCGGCTCAAGAAGTCTAACAGCAATATCCAGCCCATTGTTAGCCCCATGGGCCAGCTCTGCAGCGTGCCTCATTGTCCCGAATGGGCCTCCAGTCCCAGTCTTCACATCGAAAGTCCCAGCCGAGTGCCACCTGTCGCCAATCAAAATCGATCATCCTCCACCCACACACAAACTGATACAAATATAATAATAAATTATTATTTAAAAAAAAAAAGCGCTTACGCAAGACGCAGCATGAAAGGAGCGCAGTTCTTCTCCGCGATGAATCCTCTTAGTTTCTTCTTCGCCTTATCAACAGCTTTCAAGTACTCCTCATTCATCTTTGGGTAGTCCTTCGTCATTTTTGCCCTTCTTCTTTTCTGGGGGAAAAAAAAAACTCATTATGCCGCATTTTAGATCACAGATCAAATCAGATCTGACAGCAAAAAAACCAAAGTTTGAAAAAATATCTGATTATCAAAAATGGGGCTGAGGCTGACCTAGAGAATGGAGAAAATGGATAACCCTCGCGCAAGGAAGCCACGAGCAGAGCACAAGTTATGAGTGATAGGAGGAAGCGAAGAAGTGGGGAAGATATAAGGGTGGGGGGGGATATTGACCGATGGTATGCAGTAAATAGGTCTGGAGATGGACGGCTTAGATTGGATTTGGGGGAATTAAATGTACGGCCAGGCGTGTGGGTTGGTGACAGGATTGAATGTGGCAAGGGAGAGAAGATAGAAACAAACGAACAACAAAATGAAATATAATAAGGGATTGATATTTACCAAAAAGGTCGGGGTCCGACGTAAAGGGAAAATTTTTTATTTGTGTAAAGTGACTATTATATCCTTCTGGCTTTAGTGGGATTGAGGAAGGGTGAATTGATTTGGTATGTGTGTGCGTATTTTGATTTAAGATGAGTCTTATGTCAAAAATTGGAAGGTGCTTGTAAAGATGAGAAGAAAATAGCCATCACCGTATTATACTATCAATATAGGTATACAAGGTTTATGGGAATTATGAACATGAAGGTATAATTTAGCATAGATATAGTAATTTTTGCTTGAGTGGAAAATTCAATTTAAATATAGTAATTTTTTATGGGCTCTCGGAAACTTAATCCAAATTATATGAAAGAATTTGACTCAAATTGAAAAATATTTGACTTTATTCAATTTGATGATCAATTCAAATTGAATTGATTTTAATTAAAACACGAATAATATGTTTAATTTGACTTAAATCATTAAAAATATTTAAAATTAAAATAATATTTTATTTATTAAAGAATTAAATTATGAGTGACTTAATGTTATTGAAAATAATTTAAATTTTTTTTTAAATCTTAATCGAATGATTTAATTCAATCCACTCACAATCCAAATTAATCTTACTCATACCATTTGTTACCTCCACTATAATATATGCTCTCCAATTTTTTTAAAAAAATTATTATAATTACCAATAATAATTTTTTAGAGTCAAATAATATAATCCTTTCTGTTTTTTCATAATTGATTAACTCATCCATTATTTTTTAAAAAAATTAAACTTCATCATCCTTTTATTTTACTCTATTATACTATTAAGTGCTTTATATTTTTCTGTTAAGATGTTTTAAAATTTTCTTCATATCCATATCTATAAGACCTTTAAAGATATGAATTTGCAAAGACAAAAACAATACTAAGTGCTTTACCCAATTTTTATGTTAAGATGTTTTAAAACTTTCTTAATATCCTTATCTATAAGACCTTTTAAAGCTATGAATTTGCAAAGACAAAAACAATAGGAAAAAGAAAAAGGCAAATCAACAAAAAATCATATCAAAATAAAAGTAACAATCAAATCTCAAGTACATCATGGTAAATCATACCCTGCTTATGTTGGATCATTCAAATATGTTCCATTAGAATAAGCCTACATATATGGACAGATTTTTTTGGGGTTGTTGGAGGTGAGGGTGGCAATTTATATTGTGTTGTGTTAAAAGACACATATATAACACAAAAATATTCAATCCAAGCATGATTCGTTTAATTAATTATGTCATAATATTCAATTCTAGTATAAACATGTTTATAAATCAGGTTACACGACACGACTGTCTAACCCATTTAATTAATCAAATCAGTAATATGTCATCAACGTGTCATGACAAAAAAATACACGTTTAATCTAAAAAATATAAAAATTAAAATTTTTTTATTTTTAACTAATAATTATTTATAAATTGTGAAAATATAGACTAAATATTAAAGACTAAGCAAATTTAAGATTGAATTTAAAGATATATATATATATATATATTTATTTATTTATTTATTTATTTATATCTATATATTTATATCGTGTATTATATTTTAACTTATTAACTCGATTATATAATTGTATTTAATCATATCTATTGCAAAATAGGTGGGTCAACCCTATTTAAACCTTTTTTTTTTTTTTGCAATGTCATAAATGAATGTCAACCCATTTAAACCTACTTTTTTACAGTATTATAAATGATTAACTCGTTCATAACTTGAACTCATTTATGTCAAACTCAACCTCGTTAAATTACATGTCACATTACGTCATTTAATCAAATCGTGTCAAAAATACCATGAAGGAAAAAGGGTGGAGATTATCTATCTTGTCTTGGAAAGGATTTTAAGATCATTGAAAAATAAATTAAGAAAACACGGTACTCTTTCTATAAAAAAAATTATCGTGTCATTCAAAATACTTGTATTTTTCTCTCTATCATTATAAATTCACATAATTTAAAAAATAAATTATCACAAATAGCTCTAAAAATATTAATAAAAAAGCATTAATAAAATTTTTCCCAGCATAAGAGTGAGATAGGGGATGATGAATAGTTTCCGCTCCGTCCACTTATAATTTCTAATCCAATGTCATCTTCAATTAATATTTTAGACTTTATAATAAAATAATATAATATCAAATGTAATTTTGACGAAATAGTATAAAATTAAGAATAATTTTGATGAAAAGTTCATTTTGTTTTCATTTATCATTTCGTTACAAGTTGAGAGATTTATTTCACTTACCGTACTTTGATTTTATGATATATATATATATATATATATATATATATATATATATATATATATATATATATATATATATCTAAATAAAAGAGAGAGACATGTAGTAAAAAATAAATAAAAAAAAAACAAGTTATTTAAACCACAGGTGTTAGT
>CATIWR010031218.1:0-26288 GCA_949677035.1 Omphalea diandra | reverse complement strand
GTGTAAGCTTGAAAACACCTTTGAAAGATAGTGGAACACCTAATTTCTAAGAATTAGGGAGTGGACGTAGGGTCGTTTATACCCGAACCACTATAAATCATGTGTTTCTTTTCTACTCATTTCTCTTCTCCCTTTCTTGTTTTAATTTTTATACACCAATTCAACCCCTCCTCCCCCCCTCCCTCCCTTCTTGGTGCCTAGGGCCAACACATCAGTAACAAAAATATTTATTAGCAATAAAATATCCTATGGTGTCTCCTAAAAACCTAAATCAAATGCAAACACAACCATTAAATTTGCATAGAATCAGTAACAATCCCCCAAAATCTCCAAAATCGCATACCAGCAGTAGCAAACCCCAAAATCACATACCAATAATAACAAACCCCAAAATCTAAAAAATCCCAATAATCGTATATGAACAATAGCCAACAGTAGCAATCCCAAAAAATCTCTAAAATTGCATATGAACAATAGCCAATAGTAGCAATCCCAAAAAATTTCTAAAATCGTATGCCAATAACAACAGTCCTTAAAATTCTAAAATGTCATATAATCAGTAACATATGTGAAAGAGGAAAGAAAGATCAAAATTAACTTATTGTATCCAGGAGGATCCACATTTCATTCCTCTTTAACCGATCCATTCGATATTCTAAAACTCTCAAAATACACTTTGTCAAACAACCAATTCTCGAATCTTTTGTCTTGTAAATCACTAGTACTCCATTATGAGCAAGAGAGATAGCACATAATCGAGGGAAAGAGAGTGTCATGAGGAGGAAAGAAGTTAGAGTGAGGTAAAGATGCATGAAAAATGTGTCTTCCACCCCTCCCCCCCACCCTCCAAATTGTCCCTCTCAAATAGTGTATTAGACCATAAACACAAGAGAATGAAGAAGCTTAGCCTGATTTTGAGTCAAATTCTTTAAAGGGAAAATAGGAAGCACAATTGACTAATATGAGCATTTTAGACTTTTCCTTAAGTAAGTGTGATGAGTTAGCATTGACATGCCATATTAGCATCAAAATATTTTAATTTGATTGAAATTAGCTTAATAGACTATAATAAAATTAATTAGATAGTTCTAATAATGCAATAATCAAAAAAGTTTTTATGTGACCAAAATAGAATTACATTCATAGTTAAGTGATCTTGGGTACAATTTACTCCCCACTTCCCATATACAAGTCACTTGCTTTGGTAATTCCAATGACTAAAATATGAAGGTGGGCCTTACAAATGAGTACTTACGGCAAGAGGAAGAAGGCATGGAACTTTCAAAAGATTACACAATAAGATTGGATGGGCACGGTAATAATTCTGGCCAATCTTTTATATAGGTTATAAGCCTTTTATTGGTGTCATGAAATAAAAAAGGATGATCTATATAAAAGACTTGATGTTACATAATGGTACTATAGAGTTTTTTTCTCATGATTTTAATGTAATAGTGAGACCTAGTCACCATGCCTATTGAGAATAATGATTGCTTTAAGTTGGAACTACCGAGGGCTTGGTAACCCTTAAGCAATTCTTTCTCTTTATGAGATGGTTAACTCTTGCAAAGTTGATTGTATTTTTTCTTATTAACACTTCAATGAATTTTACTAAAGTTAAAGATCTTAGAGTGAAAGTTTTAATATTATGTTTTGTGTTAATAAAGAAGATAGAGGTAGTGGTCTTGCTTTTCTTTGGAAAAAGATTGTATTTTTTCTTTATTAGGTTTTTCTAATCACTTTATGAACATTAAAGTCAAAGAGGATAGAAAGGATATCTAGAGACTCATAGATTTTTATGGTTTTACTGATTGTTCTAGAAGATAGGAATCTTGGCGACTTTTTCATACTCTCCACTCCAAATCATTGTTACAGTGGGTTGTTATTAAAGACATTAATGATATTCTTTATGAAAGTGAAAAGATTGATAGGGTTCCTCATCCACAATGGCTCATCAAGGGATTTAGAGAGGCGATTAATGATTGTGGCTTGGTAGATCTTCCTCTCTTAGGTTACCAATTTACTTAGGCATAGGGTAGACATGTAGATAACTTTATTGTGGAATGGTTGGATAGTTTATCAGCTTTTTGATTGAGTATTATCCTTTTAGTAGTGATCAATCATCTTATTTCATCATCTTTGAATCATTCCCCAATTGAGCTTGTCACTTGTTTGGCTACATGGTGAAGTAACTTATAGATTTTACTTTAAAAATTACTAGGTGCAGGAGGATGGTTTTAAAGATCTTGTTTCATGAAGGTTATTAGAGTCAAATAATTTAGTTATTCTTGAAAGGCTTGAATTTTGTACTAAAAAGATATATGAGAGGGATTGTGGCATTACTAGGAAATTTAAGGATAAAATAGTAGTCCTTAAAAAGAAAATTTACATATAGAGAAACATAAAAATTATTAGTCACATAGGGTCTATTGATCAAAGCAAAAAAGATATTACTAACCTTCCTTTACAATATGAATCTTTTTGGAGATGATAGGCCAAATAACATTGGCTAAAGGGAGGTGATTTGAATTCTAAGTACTTTCATGCCAAAGTATCTTCTAGTTTAAGTCCAATAAAATGACTGGGACTCTTTAATGATGATGATTCTTGGGTAGTGGAATAGTAAAGTATTTGTGATATTGCTAATAAATATTTTTATAAGCTCTTTTCTAATGATTCAAGTGCAGCCTCTCCTATTTTATGGTACAATGTTAATAGGCTGATAATGCTAATTTATTAGCTCATTTTCACTCGAAGAATTTAAGTAGGATATTTTTCAGATGAATCTTAATAAATCTCAGAGTCCAAATGGGCTTAATCCTGCATTCTACTAGCATTTCTAGAGTTCTTTTACTAACTCGATTTTTCATATTGCTTCTTCATGGCTCGAGGTATGTCAATTCCCTAATTCTTTTAATCATACTTAACTTACTTTTATGCCTATGTGTGATTCTCCAATTTCTATGAAGGATTGAAGGCCTTTGTATTGTGCAATGTTTTGTATAATATCATTAATAAGGTATTGGCTAATAGATTGAAGGTATTGCTTCATTTGCTTATCTCATCTACTCAGTATGCATTTATACCTAATCAATCTATCATTGATAATGCTCTAGCTACTTTTGAGCCTATTCATCTATGAAGTGTAAGATAATAGGCAAGCATGGGTATGTTGCACTGAAGTTTAACATTAGCAAGGCCTATGATAAAATGAGTTGGTTATCTTCAATCTATTATGGTTTTTATGGGTTTTTCCAATAAATGGATAGATTGAATGATTCTTTGCATTTTTATTGTCATTGACTCTATTAATGATAATGGTCAAATCTTATAATTCCTGTGTAAGGCTTTGATAAGGAGGTCCATTTCCTTTTACTTATTTATTATTTATGTGAAGGGTCTATCGTTGATGATTTGTTAGGTAGAAGCGAAAGGTAATTTTCATGGCTATTCTATTTATGGTGGAGCTTTAAGTGTGACTCATCTATTTTTTTTACATACGATCACTCCTTTTGCTTAAAAGTGTCTAAATCAAAGTTTAAGCACATAAAGGATATTCTTTTGAGGTATGAGTAGTTGTCTGGGCAGGTTATTAATTTTGACAAGTTAGGTATATCCTTCAATTCTAATATGCCTCCCTTTTTGCAAATATATATTTTTGATTATTTAGGTGTTTTTGCTCCATTCAACACTAGCCAATATTTAGGTCTACCTTTTTTTATTTAAAGGAAGAAAAAAGCTATATTCAGTTTTCTTTCTAGCCATTTATGGAAGAAGTTGCTGAGTTGGCATGGTAAGTTATTGCTAAAGTAGGTAAAGAGATTCTTATTAAGTTTCTGACTTAAATGGTGTTATGTTATTGTACGAGTACTTTTCTTGATCATATTTCTACTTATGATGAGCAATAGAAAATTATGAGCTCTTTTTGTTACAGTTCAAAGCCTAAAAGGAATAAAAGAATTCATTGACTTTTTTGGAATAGATTATTTGTCAAAAAAGAAGATGGTATTATGGAATTCAAATGTCTTCATGGATTTAATTTGGCCTTGTTTACTAAATAGGGTTGGAATTTATTATCAAACCCTCACTCTTTGAGTAGTTGGATCGTTAAAGTTAGATACTTCCCTCAAAAGGATTTTTTCTCTCAGTTTAAGGCATTATCTAAGTTATACTTGGAAGAATATCTTGAGTGCCTACCAAGTTCTCACTGACAGGTGTTGATGGCCAATTGGTGATGGTTCCAACATTAAAGTTTCATATGATCCTTGGCTTCATGAGTCAAATAGTTTTTAGGTTGAAATTACTATCAATCCTCGCTTATGTGATTTGTTAATGAATGATCTTTGGATTCCTTATTGTAAGGAGTGAGGCGTGGAGTTATTTAAGGAACTCGTTCTTCTTTGATATGTTTAGGTTATTTTAAATATTTGTATAAACTTATTTGGCATTTCAAAAATGGTGGTGTTTATTCAGTCAAATTCAAATATCATGTTGCTATAGGATTGGAGCAAATTAATGATAGTCAACAAGTGGTTAGAGATTAGAATAGGTTATGAAATTTGCAAGTGCTACCAAAGATTAAAATATTTCTTTAGAGATTATGTTGTGATCGTATTCTAATTTAGTTTAGGTTATAAGGGAGAGGTACTAAAGTTGCTAGGTGTTTGTGAGGGTGTAATGTTGAAAATGAAAGCTCGATTCACTGTTTTCTAGTGTGCTTTTATGCTAACAATGTTAACAGGTCTTAGGATTGAATTTCAACCTTCAAAACTGACATCTCTTCAAATGTGGCTTTATTTTGTGCTAAATTTATTGAATAATGCTAAGTTGCCCAACATTCTTTAGGCTATTTAGAGATAAATGAATGATTTGCTATGGCATGGTGGTGGACTTTCTCCTTAAAATGTTATTGAGTTAGGCTTAATGTTCCTCTCAGATTGGCCAGCTACTTTTTACTCTTCTCCAAAGCTTTCTCAACTCTGTATGCCTCATGTAAAATAGTTTAAACTACCTTATTCATTCTTTAAGTGTAATATGGATGTATTTGTTGTCATAGGTTTTTAAAGTGTGGAGCTAGAAATGGTGATTTATGATGAGCAATGAGTCTTATTACTTATAGATCATGTGTTATGCATAGGACATGAAATGTCAAAGAGGCTAAAGCTCAAGGGTTGAAGGATGCTATTTGTTAGGGTATCTTTGTTGGCCTTAGGCACCAAGAAGGAGGTTTGAATTGGTGTATAAAAAAATTTAGATGAGGATAAAGAGATGAGTAGAAGAGAGGACACACGATTTGTAGTGGTTCGAGTATAATGAACCCTAGGTCCACTCCCTAATTCTCTTAATTAGGTGTTCCACTAACTCAGAATGGTGTTTCTAAGCTCACACCTAACTTTTACACTTTGTGTTTTCAAGGCTCACACAATAACCTTTACACTATGTGTTTTCAAGTCTCACACAATAACCTTTACACTATATGTTTTCAGGGGTCACACAATAACCTCTTTTAAGTGTTTTCACAAGCTCACACTATAACCTTTCTTACAATTCATGTTTAATGTTCACACCCCACACTTACAATCTCATAAAAAAGAGAAGAAATTGAGTAGTAAAAAATTGAGATGTTTAACACAAGTAATGAATTTTCTATCTTATTTATCACTGTTTGGTGGAGTATTTATACCCCATACCCACCAAAGAGACGTTAAACTTTAAAGCTCATCAAATCTTGAAGACAGGTTAGGCAGATTTTGCATTAATTGCATGTCAAGCAAGAGTCGTGGTCACTACTGGTCAATAGTGATCGTGAAATCCAAATTTTCATACAGGAGCTAAAAATTATTGGTCAAAAAAATCCGTTTGTGTCTCACATCTAGTCCACGTGGCAACTCCTTATTGGTCCATTAGGAAAATATAGTCGTTGCATTGTAACTACCCATAAAGTCACGGTCGCGATTCTTCTTTGTACAGGGCGAGACTCATGATGCAAATTCTTCTGTTTGAAAGACAATCTTCTTCTTCTTGCATCGCGGTTGCTACCTAAAATGTCGCTCTCTAGAATTTTGTTCTCCAATAGATACCTGGGACACTTGGCATGTTATGATTGTGGACTGGCTTTCGTCTTTAATCACTTTGAAAGTCGCGGTCATGATTGAGTCGTGACATAGACTGTGAATTCATCTGTGACTTTGACACTGCCATCTTTGGATGAGTCGTTGCAGCGATAATGCCCGCGAATTCCTCTGGCCGAGTTTCACCCTTTCTTTGAACAAGGTCGCGGTCATGAATTACAGACCATTGACCACAAATTTGGATGAACTTTGTCTTCTTAACGATTATGCAATCCTTCCAACTTCTAATTGAAATCTAACTTAATTTCTGCAAAACAACACTCAATTGAAAACATTAAGATTGATCAATCTCCTTTGTCAAGATCAAAAGAGGTCCAAGACTTAGGATTAACAATCCTAGTTTAACGATCTCCCCCTTTTTGATTTTGATAACCTAGATTGATCCTAGGGGAAAATAATGCAGAAATGTGAAGTTTGAGTATAATATGATTTAATGAATACTTAAGGTGAAATTTCCTAAGTATGGCATTTAATCATTCAAAGTGAAGTTTCTAAAAATCCTAAGTATGATAGAATGATGCTCCCCCTCAACTTATGCTATTATTTGCAAGTTATTTTCTCTCCCCCTTAGACTTAGATTCTTTCTATCTCTCCCCCTTTGGTAAGATCAAAACGAGGGTTCATAAGGGAAAAGAATACATGCATAAGTAGTTAAGTAATCATAAGGAGCAAATGCATAAACAAACGAAGTAAAGCAAGCACATAACACAAAATTTCAGCAAAGAAACAACTTTTTATATAAATTTGGAAACAAGTTATGTGGGATCACATTTTTTTCAAAAAAGAAAAAAAAAAAATACAAAAGTAGTCCTAAACTAGAAAGTAGGAGAATCATCTCTAGAAAAGTCTTCATCTTCACCCTGATCTTCACCTTCAGCCTCATCTCCATCCTCAACATCATCATTGCCTTCTTCTTCATGAGTATCATCAAACTTTGTGAAGTCTAGAGGATGACAAGGAGGGACTCCCAACTTCTCTTGCAAATCGATCATATCACTATGAAGATGAGAGAGGAACAAAAATCTCCTTTTCATCATCTTCATCAACTTATCAAGCTTTTTGTTGATGGTTGCAAGGGAGAGTTTTGCCTTAGGCTTTGATTAAAGAGGGAGGGATGGATGGAGCTCCTTCTTCAATAACTAGTCTATTTCATTTGAAAGCTTTTAAAGTCTCCATTTTCTTAGCTCCAATAGCACCTAGGGTATAGGCATAGGTGTCCAGGTGAATCGCTTTGGCGTTGATGAGATAGGTGAGATTAAGGAAGTTTTGTGAAGGAAGGAGTTTCTTGGTGAGGAATTTTTCATTTTTTTCATCAAGTGCTCCTACAAAGCGATAGATGGCTGTAATTTGAGAAGGCAAAAGGAATTGGCTCTTGGGTTTAGTACTCATGTGGATCAATTGATTCACAAGATATCAGCCAGTTTGCATTGGTTTATTTTTGACAAGGTAAAAAAGAAATGCCAAGTCTTTCTGTGATACTTTTTCATTACCATCACCTCTAGCATTTATCAAAAAGGTGATGATACGATAAAGTATCCAAAGGGGTAGGGTTTTAATGTGTTTGGTTAGGGAGGATCTCAAGTTGTGTTTGGTTTCAATTGAAATTTTCGACCAAAATTTGGAGTAAATGACATCAAGTTCGGAGATTATGAAGGGAATGTTTTCTTCGACTTGAATATTGAATAGAGAAGAAAGTTGGTCGAAAGTAATATAAAAAGGATCGCCAAAGGCCTATAATACTAACCCATATTGCCCCGCTCATGAATCGACTTTACGATTCAATTGGACCGTACACATGAATTCCCGCACAATTTCTTTGTAACCGGGTTCATCCTGAAAGATGAACTTGTTCTAGCCCAAATTAAAGAGGAAAGCATGAATCCCTATGTTGATACCCAAGGTTTCCAACATAAAGGTAAAAGGTATCTTTTTGGGGAGGATGATCTTGGAAGAATTGGTTTTGTACCTTTTTTTCTCCTCTTTGGTGATGCCTTTCATAAGGTGGAGAACAGGGGGTACAGAGGGCTGAGCCATAACCTTGCCTTTGTCTGCCCTTGAGATCTTTTTGGGAGCCATTTGCAAAAGATAAAGAGGTTTTATGATTTTAGAGAGTTTTGAGAGAGAGAAATTGAAGTTCGAAGTGAAGTGAGGATGTTACTGTTGAAGGGGGTTTTTATAGCCATTTGAAGTCTTTGTAAACAACTTAAAATAGCTAGAATTGCATTGATGAAGAGATAGAAATGGTTGGCAATCAAAGCACTTAAATGTCTAGGCGGTTACCCTAATTCACATTTGCGAATTCATGAGTCGCGACTGCGAATTCCAAAAAATGTGACGTGACTAGGACTTGTAATTTGCGATCATGAATTATGAGTCAGTCGTGAATCATGAATCAGTAAGGATAAGAGTGAAAAAAAATAAGTTTTGAAAGAATCAAAATTGTGATCCATATGGAATATGCCACATAGAAAATATAAGACACAATTAACAAACAACACACATAGCAATCATACATAAGATCAAAATTTTCACTTTAGGGAGCTTCCATCAAGCATTCCTAATTCTCTCTTAATGAAGTTCAATCTTTCTTCATTGAGTGGTTTAGTGAAAATATCTGCAAGTTGATGATTTGTGTTAATAAACTCTAACACAACATCACCTTTTTGCACATGATCTCTAAGCAAATGATGTCTAATATCTATTTGTTTGCTCCTAGAGTGTTGGATGAGATTCTTAGAAAGATTAATAGCACTAATGTTATCACATTTAATAGGAATGTGATTAAGCATTTTGCCAAAATCCTTCAATTATTGTTTCATCTAAAGAACTTGGGTGCAATAATAACCCGTAGCAACATACTCGGCTTCTACGGTGGATAAGACAATAAACACTTGCTTTTTGCTAAACCAAATTCCTAGGCATTCATCTATAAATTGGCAAGTCCCGAAAGTGCTTTTTCTATCTAATAAACTACCTGCATAATCCATATTCGAATATCCTATGAGACTAAAGGATGAATCCCTAGGATACCATAACCCTAAGTGAATTGTGCCATGTAAATACTTAAAAATTCTCTTAATGACATTTAAATGAGACTCTTTAGGAGAGGATTAGAACCTAGCACACATACAGACACTAAAGATGATATCTAGCCTAGAAGTAGTAAGATAAAGTAGAGATCTGATCATACCTTGATATCTCTTTTCATCTACTATCTTACCCGATTCATCTTTGTCTAGCTTGATGGTACCATTCATGGGAGTTTTGGCTACTTTGCAACCATCCATGCCAAACGTCTTGAGTATTTCCCTTGTGTACTTAGCTTGGTTGATTAAGATCCCTTCTTTGGTTTGCTTGATATGTAGACCGAGAAAGAACTTGAGCTCTCCCATCATGCTCACTTCAAATTCCCTAGTCATACACTTAGCAAAATCCTCATAAAGAGACTCATTAGTAGCACTAAAAATGATATCATCAACATAGATTTGTACAATTGGTGTATCATGCTTATGCTTTTAATAAAAAGTATGGTGTCCACCATTCCTTTTTCAAAATCATTTTTCAAGAGAAAATGAACTGAGCCTTTCATACCAAGCTCATAGAGCTTGTTTCAATCATATAAGGCTTTGTTCATTTAAAAACATGATTTGGAAAACAATGAGACTCAAAACTAGGAGGTTGTTCAACATAGACTTCCTCCTCAATAATTCCATTCAAAAATGCACTTGTAACATCCATTTGAAAAAGCTTAAAATTCATGTGGCATGCAAAAGCTAAAAGTATCCTAATGGCCTCTAATCTTGCAATGAGGGCAAAAGTCTCATCATAATATATGCCTTCTTCTTAGTTGTATCCCTTAGCAACCAATCTAGCTTTATTTCTAGTGATAAGACCTTGCTCATCTAACTTGTTGCTAAACACCCATTTGCAACCTACAATGGAGTGTTTCTTAGGCCTTGGGACAAGTTCTCATACCTTGTTTCTCTCAAATTGGTTGAGTTCCTCTTGCATAGTAAGCACCCAACTCTCATCATCAAGAGCCTCATCAATTGACTTTGGCTCTAGTTGAGAAACAAAGGCAAGATTATTATCTAAAGGATTAAGTTGTGATCTAGTACTTACACCCTCGGAGGTATCACCAATGATCAAGTCCTTGGGGTGATATTTGGAAAATCTCCAATCTTTGGATAGATCTTGGCTTGGCTCATCTCTTTGTTGATGTTATGGCTCCTCATCTCCTTTTGATGATTCACCTCCTTCCTTGCGTTTATCCTCTATTCTTGTGGTGTCTTTCAATTCCAGGTTTTCGAAATCACCTACAAGATCATCAACAAAAACACATTTCCTAAGGTCAAGTTTATTAGATTCATCAAAGACAACATTTATATACTCTTCAACTACCATTGAACTCTTGTTAAAGACTTTTTATGTCTTGCTAGAGGTGGAATAGCCTAAAAAAATTCCTTCATTAGTCTTGGAGTCAAATTTCCCAAGATTATCCTTGATATTTAAAATATAACACTTGCATCCAAATACTCTTAGGTATGAAATCTTAGGTTTTCTACCATTTCATAGCTCATAAGAAGTTTTATTGAGAATGAATCTTTTAAAAACTCTATTTGCAATGTAACACGAAGTATTAATGGCTTTGGCCCAAATGTAATTTGGTAGAGAATACTCATTGAGTATAGTTCTAGCCATTTCTACTAGTGTTCTATTTTTTCTCTCTACAACACCATTTTATTGTGGTGTTCTAGGAGTTGAAAAATTATGAAAAACTCCATTCTCTAAACAATAAGTTTCAAAAGACTCATTTTGAAATTCATTTCCATGGTCACTTCTAATAGAAGAAATGAAGTAACCTTTTTCATTTCAAACTCTTTTTGCAAAACTCTTGAAAGCTTCAAAAGTATCATTCTTATGAGCTAAAAATGATACCCAAGTAAACCTAGAGTAGTCATTAACTAGGACTAGTGCAAAATGCTTTCTTCCTAAGCTAGCACTCCTAGTAGGTCCTATCAAATCCATATGGACTAGTTGAAGAGGTCTAGAAGAACTTACAATATTTTTTGCTTTGTGGGAGGCTTGTTGTTGCTTTTTCATTTGGCAAGGACCACATGTCTTGTCTTTAGTGAAATTTAGCTTGGGAAGGCCTTCCACAAACTTTCCTTTAGATAAGCTTAAAATAAGATTCATGTTTGCATGTCCAAGCCTTCTATGCCATAACCAAGCTTCATTGTTTAAAGACATAAGACATTTAAAAGATTGGTTAGCCAAATTGTCTAAGTCAATTGAGTAGGTATTATTTTTCCTTTCACCCTTGAAAATAACGCATCATCCACTAAAGTGGTGACTCGACATTCCCCAAGATCAAAGGTGACTTTATTACCTTTGTCACACAATTGACTTAAACTTAACAAATTATGTTGTAAGCCACTGACTAATAAAACATTGTTAATTAATGAACAATTATTCTTACCAATAGTTCCAATACCAATTACGTTACCCTTGGCATTGTTAACAAATGTGACATCTCCACCTTCTTTTTCCTTCAATGTCGTGAATAGCTTTCTATTTCCAGTTGTATACTTGGAACATCCACTGTCCATATGCCAATTGCTTGATTTGGTGGCTGCGACACTCCTCTACACAATAAAAGTGAGTCATCTTTTTCTTAGGTACCCAAGCATACTTGGGTCCTTTGAGGTTAGGAGTTGAAGGGCCTTCTAATTTGAGGTGAGCCTTCCTAATAAAACAATCAATGTTAACATGCCCAAATTTCATGCAATAATGGCATTGGAGTTTGGACTTATGAGTCTTTCTCCTATGCACAAATTTAGTAGAAGAAGAAGGCCTTCTCATACCTTGATTATGTGTATGCATGTATGTTCATGTATGATGAGAAGTAGTAGGGAATTGTTTATGAGAGTAAGCATGGCTTTTGTACATGTAGGCATGGTTGGCTTTTTGAGTCTTGGCTCTTGAGCTTGAGGGAGGCTTCCCTTTGCCCTTAGGCCTAGCAGGCTTAGTGACAGGAGCACTTTTCTTTCCATTTACCTCAATACTTAAGGTTTGAGGTTCTGATGATTTAAGAAATGTAGTTTGAGATGATGAGAAGGCTTTATTGAAGCCTAGACCATGTCTAATTAATAGTGGTCTTTATGACACAATCAGTGTGTCCAAGGCTTCCTTTCCTTTGTGGAATTTGGAGATTGAACTTCTAATATCAATGACTTCTCCCTTTAGAGAGTCATTCTCCTTTCTTAATGAAGCCAATGAAGAAGATGATGTAGAAAGATTTTTCATATATTTTTTGAGCTCATCATTTGATGCTCTCAAATCGCTTACAAGATTATTGAGGGATTTATAATTATCCTCTAATTTTTGACACTTTTTCTTGTAAGACTTCATTTGTGACTTGTATTTGTCACATCTCATTGTAAGAACCTCTAAAAGCTCTTCATCTATCTCATCAAATTTATCAAAATCAGAATGAGAATGAGAAAAAGCACCAACCTAATTTGGAGAATGTCCTTATGCCATGAAGCAAATATTGGTAACTTCTCCTTCTTTTTCATCTTCACTTAAGCTGTCATCACAAGTGGCTGAAAAACTCTTCTTCTTCTCCTTGTCCTATCTCTTCTTCTTCTCTAATTTAGGACAATCATACTTGACGTTACCCTACTTGCCATATTCATAACAAGTGACTTCATTGGATCTCTTTCTTGGATTAGGAGTTGTCTTCTTGAAATTTCTTCTTTCTTTTCTTCTTCTAATAAACTCCTTTGTGCTTTTTGAAAGCATTGATAGTTCCTCTTCTTCTTTGTCACTTTCTTCATCACTAGAGGTAGTTTCCATCTCCTTCTCTTTTGTTGAGGATTTGAGTGCCAGGGTTCTTCTTTCTTTTTCTGGTTTATCTCTTTGGCCCCTTAGTTTCTTCATTTGTTCATCTTTTTATAAGGCTAACTCATGAGTTAAGAGTTTGCCTATCAACACATCTGTTGGAACCTTTCCAATCTTTGGATTGGACTCTTGGTTGCTGCAAACTCTTACATCAAACTTATCTAAAGGAAGAGTTTTAATGATTTTTGTGTTTACCTCATAGTTGGTGAGAGTCCTTCTGAATTTCTTCATGTTAGCGACGATGGATGGGAGTCTATTTGTCATTTTGATGATGCTTTCATGGTCCTTCATCATAAAGAGCTCGCATTATGTCACATACATCTCCAAACGGCTTGATTTAACCAGTGTCGTGCCTTCATGGTAGTTCTCAAAAGTCTTTCAAATGGCATGTGCTGTTTGGCAATGTTGCACTCTTTCAATCTCTTCCCTAGAGAGAGAGCTTAGAAGAATGGACATTACTCTCTTGTTTTTGCCATTTAACCTCTTGTGTGCTTCAACCCAATCTTCTCTTGGAATGAGTTATTCAATTCCATCCACTACTTTAGTGGGTGACTTCCATTCTTTGACAACTACATCCCAAAGTCCACTACATCTGTATCAAGGTAAATTTCCATCCTATACTTACAATGAGTATAGTCAAATCCATCAAAGTGGGGATTAAGGTATGAGTGGATTTCCTCTTGTGCCATGAACTTTGCTCACCTAATTAAGGCTTGTATATGAGACTTGGCTCTGATACCACTTGTTGGCCCTAGGCACACATAAGGGGGGTTGAATTGGTGTATAAAAAAAAATTTAAATGAGGATAAAAAAAATGAGTAGAAAAGAAGACAAATGATTTATAGTGGTTCGGGCATAATCAACCCTATGTCCATTCCCCAATTCTCTGTAATTGGGTGTTTCACTAACTCAGAATGGTGTTTCTAAGCTCACATCTAACTTCTACACTTTGTATTTTTAAGGCACACAAAATAACCTTTACACTATGTGTTTCCAAGGCTCACACAATAACCTTTACACTATATGTTTTCAACGCTTACATAATAACCTCTATTAAGTGTTTTCACAAGCTCACACTATAACCTTTTGTACAATTAGTGTTTAATGCTCATACCCAACACTTATAATTTCATAATGAAGAGAAGAAATTGAGTAGTAAAATATTGAGAGCTTTAACACAAGTAATGAATTTTCTATCTATCTTATTTATCACTGTTTAGTGGAGTATTTATACCTCATACCCACCAAAGAGATGTTAGACTTTAAAGCTCAACAAATCTTTAAGACATGCTAGACAGATTCTACATTAATTGCATGTCAGGAAGGAGTCGCAGTCGCTACTGGTCAATCACGGTCGCGAAATCCAAATTTTCATACGGGAGCCAAAAATTGTGGCGGAAAAACCCATTTGTTTCTAACAGTTAGTCCATGTGGCAGCTCCTCATTGGTCCATCAGGAAAATATAGTCGTTGCGTTCTAACTGCATATAAAAGTCGCGGTCGCAATTCTTCTTTGTGCAGGGCGTGACTCAGGACCCGAGTTCTTCTGTTTGAAAGAAAATATTCTTCTTCTTGAATCGCGGTCGCTATCGAAAATGTCGCTCTCGCAAATTTTGTTCTCCAATGGATACGTGGGACATTTGGCATGCTATGATTATGGACTGACTTCCCTCTTTAATCACTTTGAAAGTTGCAGTCGCGACTGAGCCGTGACGCAGACCGCGAATTTATCTGTGACTTTGACACTCCCATCTTTGGATGAATCGCGGCAGTGCAGATGCCTGCGAATTTCTCTGTCCGAGTTTCACCCTTTCTTTGAAGTAGGTTGCAAGTTACAGACCACTGACCGTGAATTTGGATGAACTTTGCCTTTTTAAAGATTATGCAATCCTTCCAACTTCTAATTGAAATCTAACTTGATTTCTGCAAAACAACACTCAATTAAAAACATTAGGATTGATCAATCTCCATTATCAAGATCAAAAGAGGTCCAAGACTTAGGATTAACGATCCTAGTCCAACAATCTCTTTTAATATGGTCAATATGTGTTTTGAAGTGGATTCCAAAGTCCTAGAGATGTTATTTATTCTACTACTCCTAACAATTATAAATTTGGCTTAACTGTTAAGGATATTAATAATTTAATTTTATTGGGACAAAATTTTTCTGTCAATTTTGTTAAAAGGCTAGCCAATGATACTTTTAATGTTCTAGTTAAGGGAGCCCATTATTTTGCTAGCATTTGTACTTGGTGGGTTGCTCCATCATTTTTGGGTGCTACCCTTGCCTTGGATGCTTCTGATGATTGAGTATGAATTTCCTTCTTGGTTTATAAAAAAAACTAAACTATTAAATTCAAAACAACCAATTGCATTTTATTATAAATAGAAATATATTAGATAATAAAATATCAAAACCCAATTTATAGTTCAATAATTAAAATTATCTAAAAAGGAGGATTCATATTCACATAATTACAAAAAGGATAAAATACTAAAATCTCGTTAGATTTTGTCATAATATACTACTTTGTCACTTAGATTTTAATAATATTATAAAAATTCATGTATTTTTACATTATTAAATTTGAACTATATCTATTTTTTCATTAAATTCAATTATATTGATAGAGTTTTCCTTTAATCACACTACTCACTAATAATCCCCTTATCTTCATCCCCTTTCATCTCTTTTATATGACCACCAAACACTTACCAATAATTAATTTGCAATAGCACACACCACATGTAGAAATTGCAACAAGTAAAAGAAAAAAAGCAGTAAGCTCTCACTGCCTAAAAAATTTGGGCTCTAATTTCAAAACTCATAATATAACTCCAAATATCAATAAGAAATTTGAAAATTGGATTGCCAAATTCCATGGATCCACCTTCACTATTATTCACACTTGAAAAGAAATATACTACTTAATAATAGGGCAATAATATATAAGAAGAAAACAAAAAGTATATTAAAGAGAACAAAAGGCTTCACACATATTAAACAAAGCATTAAATTCCATAAAAATGATAGAATTATTAAATAAAAATGCAACAAATGTGTAGATCCATAAATGTTAAAAGGTTTATTATTTAAAATGAACTTTATATAATTGTACCTAATATATATTGAGTTTTGTAGAACGAGCACAATGAAAAACTAAAAATTTTTCTATATGAAAAAAGCCGAGGATTCATATGATTTGATTGAATCGAAAAGAATGATGCAAAACCTCACCAATTTGGACAAGAGATGCAAGATCATTAAAAGGTAGAGAGAGGGTTTACATTAGTATCACCCAACCTCGAGCTTGGAGTGTAGATTCTTGGATTCAAATCTTATAAGAATGATGAACGCCTTCTACAAATATCCATACAAATAGATACTCTCTAGAGTGAGTATAGGGTCTCTCTCTCTCTCTAACAAATATTTTCTGAAAAAACAATATGAATGTTCTCACTTGTTATTAGAAAACCCTAAATGTACATATATATCTTAACTGTTAAGATATTTATGCTAACTCTATATCTTAAAGATACATATGAGATAATATCCTATTTTGTTTTAACCTTTAAAATGAAAAGGATATCTAACTATATAGATAATATCTTTAATTATCTTAATATATAACTAGAGAGAGCAAAAAATACCATTATGTATTAGGCTTATTCTAAGTGTGCGACCTTGTAAGTTCACAAATTGTTGGCAGTGGCCCAAAACCTATTTGTGGCCCACAAATCATAAATGGCATCTACAAGATATTATGACTATCCAAATTATGTGAAGGTCAACAATCTAACCTAACCTGTTTTATAAATAATATTATAATCCTTTTGTCACATTCTATCTCAATAAAACATAAGGCATGAATCATGTCAGCCTTATATAATTCAATTTTTTTTCTCAATCTCTAAGGAGACTTATGTAAAATAACTTTGATAATCTTTATTAATTCATCTTCGCATGGTCATGCAATCTCTTTAGTCTAACTTATCGATGGACAAACAGTATATTTCTCATAAATATATAAGGAACAAATTCCTTCTTAATTACTCATATTCCTATATATGATTTACTTCATGTCTAATATTAGTCTGTATAATTATCCTGTTAAAGATAATGTTGGACTATATTAAAATATGAACCTCATCATATTGGAATCCATGATAATTTTCAGGTCAAAGGATTAAGTTAATACTATTGCTTGAGCATCACTTATGACTGTTTATCCATGTAGTGTTCTCATAACAGGTTAATTTAATATAATGTTTCTTAAACATGTATCTATATGTTTGACCTAATATCACATATTCATGACTAATAAAATATAGTCATTAATCAAAAATATATACTAGTCTTCATTCATTATTATTCCAACAATAATGACTGATTAAGGACAATATAGAATAAAATTCTTTACACCCAATGGTTTTACTATCAAGTTACATACTTGATGACTTTAGGTAGAATTAACTATTTATGAAATTTAAGTTTAGTCATAAATATAATATAAAAGAGATATTTAATAAAAATGCAACCATGACATTATTAAGACAACATCCATTGCAAAAATTGGTCTAAGGCACACATTCTAATGCTAGATTTTTCTAAATGTAATGAAGTCTTTAGTAAATTTGTCCATCAACATCAATTATGATGTGATAAAGAACCCACCAGGAGATCAACCCTAGGAATTCTTTAAATGAA
The DNA here is from genome assembly GCA_949677035.1 of Omphalea diandra. NCBI lineage: Eukaryota > Viridiplantae > Streptophyta > Magnoliopsida > Malpighiales > Euphorbiaceae > Omphalea > Omphalea diandra. Next base: position 8,547 of record CATIWR010031218.1, on the reverse strand, counting down.
TTGTTACTTTGCCCAAGAAAGCTAAAAATCAAGTTGTCAATCAAAAGATTAGAACCCTAAGGAAACTAAGTCCTTAAGATCCCAATCTTGCAAATGTCATAAAGGTTGATCACTCTATTTGATAAATCTAATTTTGTATTCTACCAAGAACATAAGAAAGCAAATCATAAAACTTACCCAAACTCATTAATATTGATAAAACATTAATTATTTTTTCATAATACAAGGCTACAACTTATATAAAAACCTACAAAGAGAAGTTTCCTATATAGAAAAGGTTTAAAATTTCTAAACAAAGTCATATCTAAATAGGAAATATATCCTAGACAATAAAAGTATCAAAATAGGAAGTAAATAACTTAAAAACCAACTAACTAAAAAGAGATTCCAAGTTGCCCTAAAAATGCATGGCCATGAAGCACGGCTGTGTGTAGCTGCGATTTCGACTTTAGCAAAAATGATTCCTTGACGTATGATCGTGTCACGATGTCATACGTTTCTAGTCATTACTACCTAAAAGCATTCTCTTGAAACACAGTCGTGTGTTTCTGGTTCTTTTTATCCAATCAAGGCATGACCATGCATTATGGTCGTGTATGGCTCTTCTTCCTTTAAACAAGTTTTTTTTTTGGTACTTGTAGCCTTCTTTTTAAAGTTCTTCCCATGCAATTAAGGTACAATTGGCTAGGTTTTAACTTAAAGAAGATCCTCTAATTTCCTTTTGTATCTCTATGATAAATCTTTGCCAAACTTCTTTCATTCTTTTAGTCCTTGCCTTAGTCACTGGACATTCAATCCATTATAATAGATCTTGGAAAGGATTCCTAACACCTTGATCTCTATCATTCCCTTGCTCTTGGAAAGGATTCATCCTCAAATCAGTTATATCAAAGAAAGAAATTAGTAACATTAAAAGTAGCACTAACATTACCATAATTGCTTAGAAAATCAAACTTGTAGGCATTATCATTGAACCTTTCCAAAACTTGAAAATGTCCATCTTTTATTGGTTGCATTTTGGATTTTCTTTGTATGGAAAATCTCTCCTTATGCATGTACACCCAAACCTAATCTTTGAGTTTAAAGACAAACTTCATTCTCCCCTTGTTAGCTTGCTTAACATATTGTTCATTCTATGTTAGCTCGAACCTTAACATGTAAATCCTTCACAAAATTTACCTTATGCTTACCATCAAGATTAACACCTCATTAGTAGGCAAAGGTAAAAATCCAAAGGAGTTAAAGGATTACAACCATAAACAACTTTAAAAGGAGGAAAAAAAGTAGGATAATCAACAACCCGATTGTATGCAAAATCAACATGTGGCAAACATTCTCCTAATGTTTTAAGTTCTTTTGATTTATAGTGCCACAAAAATAATGAGTTTCCTATTAACTACTTCAGTGTGTCTATCGTTTAGGGATGTGCAACAATAGAAAATAAGAGTTTAGTTTCCAATTTACTACACAGAGTGTGCCAAAAATGACTTAAGAACTTAACATCTCGATTACTAACAATGATTTTAGGCATGCCATACAAATGAACCACCTCTTTAAAGAATAAATTAGCAATATATGTTACATCATTGGTTTTAGAACATGCAATGAAATGAGCCATTTTGTTAAACCTATCAACAACAATAAATATGTTATCAATGCCACCTTTAAACCTTGGTAACACTATGATAAAATCTATGGAAATATCAATCTAAGTTTATGTAGTAATGGGTAAAGGGATATACAATCCATTTGTTTTAACCTTAGACTTTGCTTGCCTACATGTAATGCATTCATCATAAATAGATTGCACATCATGCTTCATACTAAGCTAATAAAAGTGCATATGCAATATGTCTAATGTGTTTTGCACATGAAAGTGCCCCATCAAACCACCCCTATAAGTTTCCCTAATAAGTAATTCATGAGGAGAAGAAATAGACACATTTAATTTATCTTTCTTAAAAAAGAATCCCTCATGTCTATAAAAAATCTCTAAATGCACTCTTAGCACATGCATCCCATACTTGGCCAAATTTAATATCATTGGCATATAAGTCCTTATGCAAATCAAAACCAAGTAATTTAGTTTGCAAAGAAGTAAGTAATATGTACTCCTAGACAATGCATTGGCTACAAGATTTTCTTTCCTATGCTTGTATTTGATTACATAAGGAAATGTTTCAATGAACTCCAACTACTTAACATGTCTCTTATTGAGCTTACCATGGGATTTTAAGAACTTTAAGCTCTCATGATTGAAATGAATGATGAATTCCCTTGGCCACAAATAATGTTGCCATATTTGAAGAGTTCTCACTATGTGTAGAGCTCCTTATCATAAGTAGGACAATTTAATATCGACCTTCTAAGCTTTTCACTAAAATATGCAATTTGTTTGGAATCTTGCATCAAAACAACTCCTATTCCAACACCGGATGCATCACATTCTGCCTCAAAAGATTTGTCAAAGCTAGGCAAACACAATAATGGTGCATTAGTTAAAGGGGTAATCCCTTAGGAGTCTCCTCGAGGAAAAGATCCTCAAATTCCTACAATAAAGGCACAGCAATACTAGGCAAACATAGGTGAAGATCATTAATAGAAAGATAAATATCTTTATACATGAATACAAGTATTTGTTGCCTAGTAATCAAAATATTTTTAAATTTTTTTTTATTTTTGCAATCAAGATCGTGTTTTCATTCTTCTATATTTTTTTCACTTTTTTCGTTCAATTTTTCTCTCTTCCTCACTTTCACTTTTTTCTTTTTTTTTTGCTCACTTTCTTTATTTTCAATTTTTCTCTTTTTCCTACTTTTTTTTCTCTCTTTTGCATACTTTCTTTCTTATCCACTTCCTCACTGGTTTGTTTTGCTCTCAATTTACAATATATGTTATTCTTAATTGATCTTCATAAGCTTGCAAGGGTTTGAGAGGAGTTAGTACAAAAATCAATTATTAAGTACAAAGGAATAACAATTTTTATACCAATCATGTGTGACCCTTCTATCAAATTGCCATGGCCAACCAAGTAAAATATGACTCATATGCATTAATGCAAAATCACATAAGACTTCATCAACATATTCGCTATTGGAAAAAGAAACTAATACTCGCTTGTTAACCTTCACTTCCCTACAATCATTAAGCCAAGTGAGTTTGTATGGTTTAAGATGCTTTATGATATGTAAGTCTAGCTTTTCTACTAACAATGTATTATCAATGTTGGTACAACTACCCCCATTAATAACCAGAGTACATGTCTGGCCTTTCACATGACATCTAGTATGGAAATTTTGCTCACATTGCTCCTTATCATCATCATTGGGTTGTGCAATCAATGTTCTACTTGCTACTAACATTTCACCATAGACGAGTCCTTTAATGCCCATATCCAAACATTCTTCCAATGGTGGCATTTTATCACTGCTTAAGCTAACACTCTTAATATCACCATTGTCTAATAAGATCATGGTCCTATTATTTAGGCATTAAGAAGCAATTTTCCCAAATCATTGGCACTTAAAACACTTCACGTCATATGATTTAGAAGGAGTTTTAATTTTATTTTACCTTTTATAGTGGTAATAAAATCTTTTGGCTTTGTCTCCTCTTTTGGTTTTGAGATGTCTTTGTTGTCCCTCCAATTAACCCTCCATGAAGAACTAGATTTAGCTATTCCATATTTGAGTTGTTTTTCCACCTTAATGGCTTTGTGTAAGAGCTTCTTCATCTCTACATATTGTTGTAACTTAACAATATCAATAATTTTCTTCTTCAAGCCTCTAATAAATCTTGTCATGGTAGCCTTTCAGTCATCCTCTATATTAGATCTTATCATGGCCATCTTCATCTTTTTGTAGTAGTCCTCTACAATGTTGGATCCTTACACTAAAGTTTGCAATTTTCTGTGTAAATCACAATAGTAATGGCTAGGGATAAACCTCTTATGCATGGCCAATTTCATGTCCTTTTATGTTTGAATAAGCCTTTCTTCATGCCTTCACTCATTGATCACAAATTGATCCCACCATATGTTTGCATAATTAATGAACTCTATAGTTGCTAATTTCACCTTCTTCTCCTTGAAATACTCAAGACAATCAAATACTTACTCAACTTTTCATTCTTATTCTAAGTATAACTCCATATCATTTTTGCCTTGAAAGTAGGAATTTTCATCTTGATGCTACTTAGGTTGCTAACTCTTTTGGAAGTAGATTTCTTGCCTTTGTTAGATATCAGTTCCTTCTAGTTTGAATCATCTTGTTCCTCCTCCTCGATGATACGTTATCTAGAGGATTTGGAATTTGATAAGGATTGTATGTCATTCAACCTTGCATTTAGTTTTTAAAATTGATCAACATAACCTTCATGAACAATTTCATGTCACTATCTTGTGATTCTTTTTTCATTGCTCATGTTTATAACCTACAAAATTTTGTTAGTAATAAAAGAACATTGTTCCTCACATGCTCCTTTACGTGTTTGCACTAGAATAGATGATGATCACTCCTGTTTCGCACAATTTATTAGCTTTTTCCCTCTAAGAATCGTCACCACTCTTGCCTTTTACCTCTTAACCTAGCCTTTTTTTATATTCTTAAAAGAATCAAAATCAATAAATCTTAAAAATTAATCAATAGTTAATGATAGCTTTAAAGATCGAGACTTCAAAGTCTTAGTTGAGGCAAAATGGAAACTTAAGGAAAATTAAGGAGGAGAACCAAGATATATAAAAACTTTAAGAGAAATAAAGGACATATGAAAGAAATTAACTAGAATACAATTAAATAAGCACACAAAACAACTTGTATAAAGAAACTTAAGAATTACAAATCACAAAATAACTCAATTGCACCCTATTGAAACAAAACCCCTCTATCGAAACTTACAATTTTTTCTTTTCAATTTCATTTTTCTTCTCTACCATTTTTTTTACTTTTTTTAATTGCTCTTTTTTTTTTTTTATAAGAGATCAAACCAACACTTTTTGTTTAAACGATGCAAACTTTAATAATGATAATTTAAAACCCAACAATTATAAAGACTTGTGAACTTCAAATATATTCAAACCCAACAACAATAATTTGAAATCAATGGTGTTCAATTTGATTGACTTACTAACACAAGGAAACACATAAAAGAAGATAAATGGAAGATAGAAATAGAAAAAAAGATTTAGAGAAATGAAAATAAAGAAGACATGAAACAATGAGAATAAATGATAAATGATATGTAACCTAATTCTAAAACCGAGCTCTGATACCAACTAATAAAGAACTTATCAGTAGATCTATCTTACGAGCTCTTTATATGAATTGTTACTTTGCCCAATAAAGCTAGAAATCAAGTTATCGATCAAAAGATTAGAACTCTAAGGAAACCAAGTCCTTAAGACCTTAATCTTAAAGATGCCATAAAGGTTTATCGCTTCCTTTGTTAAGTCTAATTTTGTATTCTACTAAGAACATAAGAAAGCAAATCATAAAACTTTCCCAACTTAATAATATTGATTAAAGAATAATTATTTTTCATAATATAAGGTTATGGCTTATCTAGAGACCTATAAAGAGAAGTTCCCTACATAAAAAAGGTTTAAAATTTCCAAATAAAGCATATCTAAGTAGAAAACATATAAATAAACTAAAAATTGGCTAACTAAAAAGTCACTTCTAGTTGTCCTAGAGACGGACAACCACAAAGTGCGACCATGCATGGTTGCGATTCTAACTTTAGCAAAAACAATGCCTTGATGCACAATAGTGTCACAATGTCATGCATTGTCAGTCTTTACTACCCAAAGCATTCTTTTGAGCATGGTTGTGTGTCTTAATCAGATATTTCTAGTTCCTTTTGTCTGATCAAGGCAGAACCATGCATCATAATCATGCAGGGCTCTTCTTCCTCCAAACAAGCTTCTTTGACTTATAGCCTTCTTCTTTAAGTGCATCCCCTATAATAAGGTATCATTGGCTAGGTTTTGGCTTAAAGAAGTTCCTTTAATTTCCTTTTACATCTCCATGATCAATCTTTGCAAAACTTATTTCATTCTTTTAGTCCTTACCCTAGTCATTGGACCTCCAATCCCTTGTAATGGATCTTGGAAAGGCTTGCTAACACCTTGATCTACATCATGATCACTCTAGCATCCAACAATAGCTTAACTATCCCACTATTAAGCATGCCATATCCACCAATCCCACTATTAAGCATGCCATATCCACCAAGACTTTGTCCTTAACCTCACTCTTCACCACCTTGCTACCTTATAGTCCTCCTAATCCTCTTGCTCGCCTTCCTTTGTTATCTTTGATTAATTAGTCATAGCTTGATATGCATTAAAAGTGAAAAACTTGCTCAAAATTGTTAATTTTTTTGCCTATTCTTATGAGAATAGGAGATCATTGGGCAAATTTGATGGTTTTATAAAGCAAACAATCATACTCAAGGTCATTGATTTTTTCCTATATTTTGTTTACTCACTTTAAATTGAGTATTTGTTTCTCTCCTTTTCCTGCGAAATCCTGTATGTTACATATCCATACGATTGAGTCCTTGGGTTTCCAAAATAGTGTAAAAAGAAGTGCTTCGAATCATTGCTATTTGACTCAGACCTGTTCTAAAAAAGTCGAGACATTTCGAATTGTTTGTTGACACGGACAAAGTCAAGGAAAACCTCTGAAATTATTCCAATATTGGACCTTGGAGATAAGAAAATAAGATTGCACGTTAGATTTGATGATTTTGCAAAAGCAAAAATTATTGTTTTAAGTAAAAGAGGAATAACAAAGATTTGTGATTTGGATTTTGAATTGATTTTGTGAGAAGAGAAGGCTTGCCTTGGTGGATTTCTAATTTTTTTTTTTGTTTGCTATCATTTTTTAGCGAGAAATACATGAAAGAGATGAGTTACATTATACAAAAGAGTAATTTTATAATTTTAAAATTATTAAAATTAAAATTTTAATTTTTTCTTAAATATAAAGATTGTACTAGTGTATTTTTTAAAGCTGAGGGATAAAATAGTGTATTATAGATAAGTCTAGGGGATTTTTAGTATTTTACCTATACATAATAATCTCTTTTTTCATCAACAAATATAAAAGTATCTTTATCCTATAAAAGCACGGTAATTCTATCAACATTAGAGAATTTAAATCTAGTTTTATCAATTTTATAATTTACTGAAACATTTATCAATATCTAGCTACTAAATAAAGAAACAAATACTTGGATTCTTTTCCCTTTTTTTTTTTTTGTTAATCTCCTATTAACTAAACTTTTATATCTACCTTATGTTATAAAATTAAAGCATTTGTGCTAGTTATGTGCAATAAATAAATGAGAACTTTTAGTGACTTTCTTTTAGTAAATCTTGTGCTTTTGTGCACTTGTAAATCAATAACAATTGCATAAGAAGATAACAATTATTTAATTTCAAGCACCTTATACATAACTCTAGTCTCAAATACTTTACCCATTGATTTCTTGCCCCTAAAAGTGCAATGTGAATCCCACATATCCTATGTTAGATTTCATGCTTTTAAAGATACAAATGATTCCTTTTGGGAAGTTGTCCTTAATGATGTCCCTATAGATAAAGTTGGGTTATGCTCATGCATATTCAATTTGAAGAAAAAAGGAAGGTGAAAACATTTTCAGTTATAGGCACATATTCAATAAAGCACTATCATCAGTATTGTCACACTACTCGGATACATTAGACAATGGATTCTAATGGATTATATTTTGGTTGTGATCATAAATTACTTCATAAGGTTTATAAATGGTGAATAAATCAATTATATCTTATACACACCTAATAAATAATTAAACCATCTTATGCATTATTCCTATTTCAAGCCTAACACATTAATGTGATAATGTAGATTCATAATGATCAGACACTAACTGAACTGTGAAGAGTGGCCCAATTGATAGCTTGCTTGAACTCCATGATCAATATCAAGAGTTAATTCCAGAATACACAAACTAAATGTAAGATACACCTTTAAATATAGTTGAGAAAAAAATGATTTGTTCTTTAAAAAGATACACTCAATAATAATTTGAAGGTTAGAGGAATAGGTAAGTAAGTAACATTTTTATTAATGGCATTCTTGAAAAAATACCTTTATTAGTGACACCACCTGCTTATAACAAAATGCTTCATCTCTCTTTTTATACTTGCTTATCAATTAAAACTTTCAAAATAATATTGTTTGATATAAAAAAATTTTATGAGCATGATTAATATTAGAATAATCAATTTCATTAGCTATTTATTTTGAGATTAAATTAAACTTGAAAGACATAAATACTAAATTAGATAAGCTATATATGGCTTATTAGTGGTGAATCTCTAGAGTGGTCGGGATAGCCTTAATATTTGGGAAAATTCTTTATAAATATTATATATTAGAAAAAAATTCATCAATTACTATTATACACTCCATCATATTCATATATATATATATATATATATATATATATATATATATATATATATATATATATATATATAGTTAGATATTTATAAAATAA
>CATIWR010031208.1:0-40870 GCA_949677035.1 Omphalea diandra | reverse complement strand
CCTGTGAATACTTTGAAAGCATCAGGCGTTGGCCGCTTCTCTGTAGCCTGAAAAATTTGGGTCCTCCTTGCTAGATAAATTCCAGGGTCAACAACAATAGGCTGGATCCTTTGAGATCTGCATCAAATTCAGGCAAAGGTTAACTTATCTTTTTAACTTCTGCAACACAGTAGTGCATTCAAATTTATCAAGAACGGTTGCCTACTCTTTCCACCCGAGATCACTGGTGTGATCTATAAAATTGAGGTCTCTGCTAACAGAGGAGAACACGTGGGACAAGTCTGGAAAAAGATGAGAGGAGCCAACATTTTCAAGTTAGAAACATCCCATGAAGGAAGATGACACAGCAGAATGACATCGACCAGAAAGGTGCACTTAATAAATCATCAAAAACATATTAAATTGGCAGCCAGCAGGGGGTGTGATACTAATATTATCATCCTAAAACTAAAGCATGTGAAAGAATATAAAACTCAAAAGCTATTGTAACATAAAGCAAGAGTAATTGAGACGCCAATTGCATTCATACAAATTCAAAGTGATAAGCACATAACTTAGCCCAAGACATCCTCACAATAAACCATGGATGTCTCACTTAGAGCCCCCGAAGCACTGCCAATAAAACCAACTTCACTTCTCTTATCATCCATCAATATGCCTTTCTTATGCATTCTCTTCCTCTTTGTTCATGATAAACAAAGATACCAAAAGATATACTTCAATCCTGGTGACAAATAAGATCACGAACAAGACTGAATGATGGTCTAACCTATCATGCATGAAGATGCCACAAGGGTGGAAAGAAGAAAAAAGATTGCTCGCCTGCTTCAAGTAGAGCAGTTTCACAAATGGATGATTAATATGGATGATTTCAGCAAAGCCAAGTACTAAAATTAATGGAACAAGACTCGTGATACAAGTTCAAGGCCATAATAACTATCAAAGCAATAGCTGCCACATGTTATGCAGTGCTTCTTCCAGCAATGCAGCAGGCTAGGGATTCGGGAGGACATATACCAAGGGGAAGAGACATCCTGAAATGAAGTCAATGGAACTTTCTCAAGTAATGATATTGCATTATTTGCTTTAGAGCCAAATCAAGGCATTTTTCATAAGCATCAAGTTAATGGCTGTAGAATCTGCAATTCACATTACATGTGTCATCCAGGAAAGAAGAGACACCTAATGACAAAGGGGGCATGAAAGGCTCAGCAAGCTCAATGACAAAGATCTCTCTCTCTCTCTCTGACTCACACACACAGACACAGACACAGACACAGACAGAGAAACATGTATTTGGACACCACAATAATCAACACCTTATCTTAAAACTGTTCTAAGCCCCATTTATAATCTTTTAACTTCTAACTCTGACTACGGAACTCTTTAAGCAATCATATCTTGGTTAAGCTGTCATGTAACCTATTGATATCTATTGCATGCACATGAACTTCATGCTTAGCCTACAATTTACAGCAGCTAAAAATGTAAAAGCTATGACTATGATAAAAGTTGATTTCTTTACACTTCTATTGTGCCTTACGCTCTACAATGTCAAAGCTATTTACGTAGGGAATGCTTCTCATTTAGTTCGTGCAGCATGGCAATATACACATTCCTCAACACACCAAGCAAATCTTGTAATAGCTAAGATCAAAACATCTCTGGAAATATTACATCCATTTTGCATAGCAATGGGCTAATACTAAGATTCTTTAGTTTGCAATTATTTCCTAATAAAATCAATATGATCATCCATTAGTGAAAAGAATAATATTTTCAACCTTACAAAGATCATATCGAGGAGAGACTAGCTTTATATACTAAGGGCCACTGGAGGTGAGGTTATAAAATAACCACACAAAACTTAGATGTCAATACAGAACGGCACCCAAGAATCCAAATAATGTCTAAACTTGTGCAACCTATTCAACAACCCTAACCCAACCTCTGATGAAATGACAGCGATATAGAATCACAACCAAGAACTTATCCAAGTGAAATCATTGAATTATGTCTTTTCTCCTTTATTTTTTCATTAAAAAAAAAAAAGAAGAAGAAGAGGGTCTATCTTTTGTAATATGTAACCAACGAACTGCTAATGAATGTAGCAGCATAAATTTACATCACCAATAATTAAGAACACTCAATGATCCTTGTGTATTTGGTTTTTAACCAGACATAAATGAGTTAGGCAAGAAAAAGTTAGGTCTGATAAAATTTTTTTTTAAAAAAAGAATCCTAACTTCAAGGAAATGAACTAAAGTCAAGATATGCAAAATGATTTGTGTTATAAAGAGCTGCATGAAAAATAGTCTTTATTTTCTGGATAAATTGATATTTCAAATAACATTTTTACTGTCCATCGCAAAAGAGCAGGCTGGGTTCAAAACTCACACCTCACCAATGCAGCTACAATTGCATACTTCCACACTTGCAAATTATTACACAACACTCCTGGGCACTGGGGAGAATCAGGTAAATAATAATCCCTGCCCCCTGTTCCATGGTCCAAATCAACAAGAGACATATGAAACATAAAAATGGGAAAGAGCGAGTACCTTATTATTTAATAAAAAGTTCCAGATGCTATGGCAGTTGATTCAAATGAACATGCTGTGCAATAAGCAAATAGCATTGTTCATTATTTGCTACCTACAGAATAATTCAATGCTCTCTGAACTCAAGGCAACTCATAGCGGGTTCAATGGTATCCTCAATCTGTGTCGCCTATCCATAGAATTTGTCCAGCCTAAATCTAGTATCAGAATTTGTATGTAGCATCAGGATCTATTGCATGATTCCATTTCATTACAAAGTTTGTCCCATCCTAATCAATACAATTTAGTTCTAGAGTCCTAGCCTAGATTACCAATGTAAAAATTAATGCTTTTTCCCCCTAAATACCCATACTCTTCAGCAATGCAGCTAACATTGCATCACTAATGCTGGTTCTGTATGAAAGCCTGGACTAAAAGTGCCTTCAGTAAGGTGGTCAGATTATTTTGTCAAAAATTGAAACTAACCTACTCAACTAAGTTTCAACAGAGCAACCCTACTCAATAACTCTATAAAACTTGGTTGACCCATGCAAATAAAGAAGTCAACCAAAAACGAAACAGGAACAAGCCCATAGGTATGGAAGAGAATCAATTCTTCAAATCATATCCAAAAGTTGCAATTCCTATTCCTCGTGTTTCAATAATGACAAATTTCAAAAATCAAGAACAACTAGCAATCGGAGGAACCTCAGCATCAACAACGAAGAGCTAACAGTGTACTTCAGACCCCAAGACAGGCAAAAAAACAAAATGAAATAAATTAAAAAATATACCTATACCAATATAATCAATCAGTCCAATTAAATCTTGAACAAGAATAAGTACTCATTTTCATGTTTCTTTCCCAATATGTTCATAAGAAAAACAGGCGGCAGAAAAGAAAAAGATATTTTTAGCACCAAGTCACAGTTACAACACTTGACCAATGCAATTGTCTCCAAATAATAAATAAACCACAGCATGAAAAACTACCCAGTAAAAATAAAGCTTCCCCTAAATCACACAAACTCAATCTAAAAACCACAAACAAAACGAAATCAGAAATTAAAAATAAACAAAAAACACCATACCATCTTGGGTCACCAAGGGATAATCCGAAGCACTCAATGCCACAAACCAATTCCACCCTGAGTGCATCCTCAACAAAATGGAAGCAGCACGCAACGTAGCAGCCAAATGAGAGGATCCCATATAGGAAAGTCGACTAGGCCTCCCTACAACATCAACATTAGCAAAAGACCTGATTGCAGGCACTGAATTTATAGCCCCAACAAGTCTCACTCTCTCCTCATCAGATGCATCAGCACCCAAATGCAACAAGTAATGGTTCCTCGGGTGATACACAGCCAGCAACAGCCTAAAGATCCGGTTACCATCGCCCCTGCCACCAGAGATATAGTAGGCAAAAGCAGGCGGGTAATGGGTCCCATGGTGAACTACAGAAGGGAAGGGTCTAGGAGAGCTGAAAGCAGAAATTGAGTAGAATAACAGAAACAAAAGAGACACGAATGCTGCCGAGAATAGTGTAAAAAGCCATCTTTTTTCAGCTCCCATAATACTAACAACACACTAATGTCTCTTGTTGGCGATCAAATTGATGATGGGGCATATGATATGATGTGGGTGCAAAAATCAAATAAAGATCAAAATTTTCAGCTGAAATTTTAGTTTAGGCAGGAAACTCTGATGTGGATAATGATTAATTAAACCATACCTGTTGGTTTCTAAAAAAGGAGAAGATGGGTTGTTGGGTATTGCATATCATAAAATTGAAGCTTTATGCCTTAATTTGGAGAAAAGTTCAGAGTTTGAGGTGAAAAGAAAAGAAGGGTAGATGTCAAATGACGATTTTCGTGTAAAAATTGAGGAATAAGAAGGAATCGAGAAACGGGTACGTCAGGATCTTGCAGTTTGCGGCTCCGGTGTTAAGCTCAGGGCAATTAGGTCACACTGACGCTAAGATGATCAAAGAGAGAAACTTTTTGAATTGCAAAAATAGGATCAGAAACTGTCCAAAATTTTTTAAAATTTTAATCTTTCCTCTCTCTCTCTATATATATATATATATATAACTGTATCAATGTGCATAAGAATCCAAAATTTTCACTTTCTTATTTCTTCTCTTCACGGAAACTAATTAGGGTTAGGGTCTTCAGATTAGATTTGTTTTCTTGTAGGTACAAAGAGAATGAAAAAATTAAAAATGCGGTCTTTCGTTTCTTGTAATAACGATACTAATTATAACACAAGAAAAGTCGCTCCACCTAGATTTACTCTATGTTTAGCAAATTGTTTATAAAAAAAAAGGAAAAACATAAATTTTATTTTTTATTTATTTTTTCTCTCAGTATTTAAATAAAAAAGAATAAAAAAATAAATGTTATTTTTTATTTATTTTCTTTCCACATTTAGATAAAAAAGAAAAAAATTAATTTATTTTTTCCACATATTTAAATAAAGAAATTTCAATTGAAATATTAAAAATAAAAAGATAAATTTATTATGATTTTATTTAATTATCACATTTTTTTCTATTTTAGAGAAAAAATAAAAAAATAAAAATTACTTTCTTTTCTTTTTTATTTTTTTCTCATTTTCAAATAATAAAAATCATAATTTTTTTTAAATTTTATCTCTTTTGTACAAAAGGTTAAGAATAGGGAGAATGAGTCGCTATATAATTTTATCTGCCGACCCAAAAAAGATAAAAAAAAAACAATTAGTAACGATAGTAATTTGATTTTTGGTCTAACACAGAGTTGAAAGGTCGTACTAACTTTACGTGGGAATAAGAACAATTTTGGTCCAAGATTTTCACTTGTAGTTATAAGGGAGTGGATGCACGCTCCACAATGGCAGGAGACATTTGTGCCCATAGGGATGCGGGCCATTTAATATTGTGCATTGAATTAAGGAAGTGTAGTCCACGAAGTAGTTGGGAATGTGATGAAAGGTTGATGTTATTTCATTTTCTTCTTGCTGTTTTTTATTGACCAACTGATTTGGTTCATCCACCGGATCTGTTGTACCTTCGTGGGCATAGCAATTTCCAATTATGAAGGATTTTATGGATCAAGCCCTTCATTAACATCCAAGGAGTGACCTAAGTTTAGTTGTAACATCCAATGGTTCAAACAATTGATTAAAAACTTTTTATTAGTAAATAATTAGACGAGTATATAAATATTTTAATACAAATAAAATTTTCATAAAAAAAATATTATTATTTAGCAAATTTTTTGATTTGAACATGGAGCAATTTATGAATTTCCTAAATGTAGTGTGAATCAATGTTTTTAAAATCAGATTGAAAATCAAAGTGATCAATTAATTGATTTTGATTTGATAGATCTGATTCAATAAAATATTTTTTTAATTTTTTAAAAAATATTTCAAAATAAAAAAATATATGATATGATAAAGTAATGAAAATGATTTTTAACATTTTAAATTTTGAGTAGAATAGTGTAATTTTAAAATTTTTATAAAACGATATAGTTTTAAATTGAATTAATTTTATTTCATTTCAAGTTCTAGCTGATTTTTTTAGTTTTAATCGGTCTTTATGTGATCTATTTTTATCATTAAACTGAATTGAACTAGTGATCGATTTTGATTTATTATAAAAATATTGATGTGAACATAAACTATGAAAAAAGCTTTATAAGTTATGTATAAGGAATGTTTGAAAATCAAATTGAATTAATTGGTTAAACTGATAAAATTAAAAATTAAATTAATGACTAATTTGATTTAGTTTAAATCTATTTTTAATATTATTTTATATTTTTAATTATTATAGATATTTTTTATATTAATAATATTATTTTTAATTTATTAAAATTATTTTAATAATATTTTTAAATTCTGAACAATTGTGTACAAGTTGGCCTAATAATACTACTTGCCATCTAAATTTAAAAAAAAAAAAAAGTGTGTCGACAATAAGAACCGAAGTGGCAAGAGGCCTACGGTTGTGTTGACGGCCGCTGGGTAGGTGTCGTGATGTGATGGAATTGAGCATATAGAACGAAAAATCTAATGGACTATGTCATCATCAGGAATCAAATTAGCAACGGCAAGGTCTTTTTAGATAATTTCAATGGATTTTCGTCCAGTTAATTCTTCTATGTTAGTATTGGTATTGCAACAGAATCAAAACAAATATAGGAAGAGTAATCTGCAAGGATTATGTTTTTGGCATCTTGCTCATGATCTTTCTCTTTCAACATTAGGGAATAGATTTCTCCGATGCAGATTAGGGAATGGATGTTTAAGGGATGCCCCCAAGAAAGATATATATTTGTTCTATCAAGAAAAATAATGAATGTCTCTATCTTCATTGGATTGATTGATGCATGTAAAATTGAGTCTCTTGGTAGTATACCATATTAAATGGCATTACTAGAGCTAATGTCTCCTGTCATGTGCTTAAAATACTTGTATCATTTTCATTAATTTCATTTTTATTAGATTTGAAATTTGAAAATGAGAAAAAAAAAAAATTAGGACAATACTTTCCTTATGGAAAAAAGAGAGTAAAATGCTTAAAATCAGAATATTAATAAGACTAAGAGCATGTTTGGTATTGATATTGAAAAAATTTGATTTTGAGACAAAAAAATACAAGAAATTCTTTTTCCTAATAGATTATAACTTTTTCAATATCAGTTTTATAACTAAAAAATCTGATTTTGAAAAAAGTTTATCGTTAAAACTTTTATCAAGAGCAATTTTTACTTGTAAAACTTATATTCAAAAAATCTATAATTACATAAAAGAATTTTTTTTTTAATTTTTTTATGTCAAAATCAAAATTTTATAATAACAATGCCAAACATGCTCTAAACAAGTTGAGAAGTGAAGTTCAAATGGATAACATAGACAAATCATAAATTAATCGGAGTTAGATAAATTTTTCATATAACTACTTGTAGAATGACATTAAAAACCTACATTGTGCAAATAAACACATTTTATGGGTTGTTTATTGAGTGCACGAAATCATTATTTGAATTATTGATTATTGAAGTAAAATTATAATATAAAAATATTCACTAATTCACAACTTAAATTCTTCTTTCATTGTAGAGAATTATTAAGAGTTTAGGCTAGAAATATAGTTGCATCTTCTTTATAAGGCAATAACTCCTTTTTCTTTTTACTATTCTACCATAGGAATGTAAATATATAAATTATTCTGTTTGTTGCCATTTTTTCACTCTTAAGCATTATATTTCTTGTTACTTTCTTTTGGGCAAGTTGTGTATTCCATATTTGAGTTAACTTCTCATGGAAAATTGACTTCCTTTTTGGAGCAAGCAACTGTCATGCAGTTGCTTTCTTTCACTATTTTCTTTAATTTAAAATTTTGGATTAGGTTACTCATATCTATCATGGACAAATCCATATTCAAAATCAATCTCTTACTTACACATAATTACGGTTATTACTTATAATCAATATAACAGAATAAGATCTCTCTTTTTTTTTTTTTTTGACAAATATTCACACAAGAAAAGTAGGTCACACAATCAACATACTTTTTAAGAGCTCGTTGCTATATAATTATTAGGTATATATAGTAGCTCAAATAACCGAGTAATGCATTTAGTATGCAGTACCCTCGATCCATTAAGGTAAATTTCAAGTATTTCTATGATCTCTCTTTTATTGATTTTGTAAGAGTATCTTCAATGACACTCTTTAAAACAAAGAGCATATTTTGAGTAATAAAGAGCATTTTAAAGAATTTGTAAATATAAAAAGCAAATAAATTTATTTAATTACAATGGACTCTTTATATTTCACTCTTCATTTTGTTTTATCCCATAAAAGCATTTAATGTTAATTTGTTTTATCCCATAAAAATGTCTTTGAATATTGTGGAAAAAGAGAGAAAACAATTTTCCAAGAAAAAAAGCCAATAGAAACAACATAGCAATTATTGACATGTATAAAAAACTTAATTGTATAAATTAAATTTTGCATAGAGAGTAAATTTTGGCTCTCTATATATAAAAACCAAATTGACTCTCTAATCTATAATTTAGAGTTATAGAGTGAATTGAAGTCTTATTTTCTTCGATCACTCTTTATAATAAAGAGTTTAGATTGAAAAAAGAGTTGGTTGGAGATACTATAATATAGTTTGTTGTCTTTTTTTCACTATTGTGGTAGCATATTTTGCCTTTTTTTTGTTTGTGGCAAGTTGTGTGTTTGCATATTTGAGTTAACTTTGCATACAAATTGACCTTCTTTATGAAGCAAGTAATTATCATGCAATTGTTTGCTTTCACTATTTTTCTCTAATTTAAATTTGTGAACTAGGTTATTCATATCAATCATGGACGAATCCAAATTCCAAATCAATATATCTCGCTCACACATAATTAGTTTATTACTCTCACAATCAATGTAAGATAATAATCTCTCTCTCTCTCTCTTACATATAAGAAAAATAGATCATATAAGCAATATTCCTTTTGAGAGTTCATTACTATATAATTACTAGGTACATATAACAACTCAAATAACTTAGTAAAGTATTTAGTGTGTAGTAACCTCGATCCATTAAATCACATTATAAATACCTTTTATGATCTCCCTTATGGATTGTATTCATAATTATATTTAACTAAATAAACATAATTAATTGACCAATGAATACAACTAATATGACACTAAAATAGTATTTCCTTTTCCTACATTCTCTAAACTCTAATTCAACTGTTATGCCCCATTTGATTGAATCATAGAAAACTATTTGCAATAATTCCAAGATAACTAACATTGAGCTAGAACTTTGAGAAATAGTTAAAAGTAACAAGGGTATTAAGTTGAAATCTTTATGACCTCATAGGTCTCACATAACGAGAATTAAAGATTAATTCTTCTTTTACTCTATTAGTCGAATACATATGTTATGATATTGTTCTCCTTTTCACATGGATATAGGTGATAGATTAAATACACTTAGGATTTAACTTCACTCCACAACTCTACTTTTGTCATTAAATTATATATCAAGACTTTCACCTAACATATTAAAATAGATAAAATGAATTACAGGACATATTTAACTTTGGTCATAGAATAACTATTATGGTGACCTCATCTTAATTCATTATAAAGATGACATTGTTGTAAATTCAAGCTCTTTCATAATTTATTTATAGTTAAAAAAGTTTCATTTCTATATCACTTAGACACAAAAGCGATTTGTTGTGTGAGCATATCAATTTTTCATTTGATTTGAACTAATTTGCCTTTGAGGCCATTTTGCCAAACGTATGATTATGTACATTTCTCTTGCTAAAGGGATGGTAATACATTTGCTCTGCTAAAGGATACCAACATATTTGCCTTCGTCAAATGGATGCCAATATAGTTTGTTCTGGCTAAAGGGATGCCAAGATCCACTTTTGGATTGCTTGATCTGTCGTCATTTGCACCCATTAGCTTTATTAGGATTTATATAGGAGTGTCTGTTGGAATTTATTATTTGCAGTGGTGTGATGTTATAATTAATTATGGACTTAATTATTGTGTTATGATATGAAAATAATATATATATATATATATATATATATATATATATATATATATATATATATATATATATACAAATCTTTCATCTTCAAATATAAATCAAACCCAATGACCAAGTCTTTATTGGGCAAAGATGAGCCCAGGAAAGGACAATGGATTTGGCAGCCTGGAAAGAATTGAACCGTAACAGGTTTTTTAGTAATAAGGCTAGTATGGAAGATTGCCCCATTAGCTGCTTGGAAGTATCTCTTATAGGGCTTCCAGTATTCTTCAGGTAACACCTTTGGATGCATCATTGACAAATAAGCCCCGGTGTCTATGAATGCTACTGCTTTTACTGAATTAGAATAACTAATCATCCTTGCCACAAATTCTTCTAGAACAGTACGAAGAACTGCTCTTGGCTTCTTCATCTAGGTTTCAATCTAGGCTCTAAATTCCTGGAATCTTTCTCTGTAGTTGGCAGGAGAGATATTGTCCAGAGTAAACCAGGGTCCTCCATTAGAACTAGATCGAGTTCTTTCAGATGCAGGAGGATCTGTTGTATCCATATCATCTAGTGGATCAACAGTATATGGAGGGTTTCCTGGAGGATCTGCCATTAAGGTTCCTGGCACTACGTCTTCATCTTACAAGAGCAAACCAACCTCAACACCAATGTCAGACAGATGCCTTATGTCCAAACTCCCACTGGAGTTACTCCTCAAGGACAACCTTTGAGGATATCATCTGGCGAAGCTGTCTTAAATTGGCAAACCTCAAATGCTCTTGCTCAGAACCGAATCCTTCAAAAGATTGAATCAAAAGTGGACCAAGTCTCAACCCAAGTCAAAAAGGTTGATGACAGACTTACTGAATCACAAAGGGAGATGTATTCTTTGATGTACAGTCTTAAAGCAGAGGTAGAGATAAAGAACAAGGAGATAATGAGCTTGTTGGATCAAAGAGCTCAGTTAGAAGAGATACGAAGAAAGTCTGTTGAGATTCAAAGATTAAAAGATCAAATCCAAAGAATTGAGACTGATCTTCAATATTCCAGATCACAACCTAAACAAACCTATTCAATTTTATGAAATTGAGATTTGGTTAGCTAAAGATTTAATATGTAAAAAAATATATTATATGATTATACCTTGATTTTCAAAGGTATTTTGAAAATATATTTTATGTATATAGTTTTTAAAAGTTTTATTGCTTAGCTAATTGTTTAAATAAAGATTTGTTTTTCTATATACAAACTAAACCTTTGTTATTATTTATCCCTTTACTGAATTTAGAGTCATTATTTTTACTCAACATTTTATGCAGGGTAATCGAGGATAAAGCTAGGTAGTATTTCATGCTACTAGACTATAGGGTCTAGGACAAAGGAGGATAATTAGGAAAAAGGACATGTAAGTTCAAGGTTTGACAAGTTGGTAACAGAGAATAGGTTATTATTGACTCTAGCTAATGAAGCAGTAAATATTAAGATGCATGAGTATTAAGGTATAATTTAAAGATGCAAAATTATAAATATGATAATTAGAGATTTGAGGTATTATATATAATTGAATAAAGAGATATGTTTGGAAGAATAGTAGTTAGAATTTCAATAAAGTTGTAACTATATTCTTAGTGGCTAGTTGAGGATTTAAGGATTAGTTTGTTGGTTGGGCATATATGAGGTTCTGATGCATGAAGGATTTAAAATGATTTTCTAATGAATGTTAAAATTTTTACAAAAAGTTAAGAGTTTTGATTCTATTTGATTATAGCTACTAATATTGATAATGCTAAAAGACTATTGAAACTAGTTATTAAAGAAAGTTGTAATTTTGAAATTTGAATATTTGTATATGTATCTAGAAGTGATGAGGTCCACATGTACATTGGTCATGCATCATTAACCAAACATCATATCCCATATTGCATTCAATTATGCATAGTCCACTAGATTTGGCCATAGGATGTAAGTTTTAAAATAAATAATAAATTTTTAATCAATAAAATGATTTTATTAAAAACTTTAAAAACTTGTATTATTTTGAGTATAATCTGAAATGGGTTGAATCCTCTAGATGAATGTTGAAAAAGGTGTTGAAACTTGGAGATGAACAACACATATAATTGTTGAAATGAATTACGAGATCAAGACAACAACATTGATGGGTGTGTAAGAATTTAGTTTAATGAAATTTTAACCAAGTATGAAAGTATAAGAAGCTAATAGGCCTAAGATATTTGATTGTATAAGTAGAGCAGAAGTGTGGTAACTTTTATGTTTAGCGGGTTACACGACTTACACTAAAATTTTGAGGATAATATTTCTCAAGAGTGAGAGAAATATAACACCTTGAAAATTAATAATTTATATTTTTTCTAGAGTTATAAATGTGTGAATTGTTAAAATGTATTTATTTATATTTTAGATTTAGTTTGAGTGTTTAAATAATATGAGTAAATTTTGCTAAGGAAAATAATTTGAATATATGTATGTACAATTAGTATTGTGGTTAATTTAGTTTTAAGAATGACAAAATATTTTTAAAGTAGATTTTAAATTTATTAAATATGAATTTTAATGATTTAATAGATTTGATTAATTTATGAAGGATATTATATACATGTGAGAAGATTTTTATTAATGTTTGAAATATAAAATTATTTATAAAATATATTTTATATTATAAAACAGATAATTATAGATAATTGATTATATAAATTAAGTGAATTTAATATTAACTTATTTAAGTGAGATATTATATTTATATTTAATATAATTAATTTACTTTTGTTAATTTATATATTTTAGATATTAATTTAATTATAGATGAGGATTTAATTTTATGAAATTTAAATAATTATATGATGGAGATTTTAATTATAAGGATTATAGTTGTTGTCTTATTATTATTAGTAATGGCCTCTGTTGGTCCAAGACCAATCGGGAAAATATTTTTGGTAAAAGTAAAAAACATTCATGTTTTAGCTTTAAGCCAAAACAATGCGGAGAGGAAAAAAAAAAAGAGAATGGGTCAAGTCGTCCCGCACTACCCCTGGCCACATCAAGCACAGAGCGAGCGAGAGGGGGTCCGTGGGCTGCGCAGCCAGCCCCGCATACTGCAGTTAAACTACCAAATATATTCCCAAATTTGTAATAAAAGGTAAAATAATTTTTTTTATCAAATTTATCTTTAAATTCAAAATTTTTAAATTTATTCATAAATATTACTCTTACACATTATTTTATTTATGTTTAACTTACTTCTCCCTATATTTGTTGCATTAGATGAACGAATAGAATTTATATGGTCAAAAAATACATTTAAGAAAATCAAATTTAGATATATTTCAAGAAAAATAAATTTTTTTCTAAATCTTAAAAATACTTAACTCCCTAAATTTCAAAAACATAGTATCACTTTGATACAACGATTTTTTTTATGGAGTAATAATTCTTCTCATTCATTCAACTGCAGCAGAT
Organism: Omphalea diandra; assembly: GCA_949677035.1. NCBI lineage: Eukaryota > Viridiplantae > Streptophyta > Magnoliopsida > Malpighiales > Euphorbiaceae > Omphalea > Omphalea diandra. Next base: position 27,292 of record CATIWR010031208.1, on the reverse strand, counting down.
ATAAGAAAAAATAAGTTAAATATGAGTACAGTGGCGTGCAAAAGTATTGTTTATAGGTAAATTTGGCGAAAAAATATAAATCCAGGGATAAATTTGATAAAAAAGTTCATTCATCTTTCATTGTTACTGAAAATACAAGTTTAGAGGTGTATTTGATACATTAATCTCAATTTGAAACAGTTACATACGTAAAAAATGGTAAAATAAGGTCAAATTAGTCATAATTGTTCTATCAAAGCTTTTGTTTTAGGTATTCTAGTTTATATGAAAAGTTCTTGAGCTTTTCCATGTGCAAGTTGGACAACGATGAAATCAACAATTAAAATTTTGATCAATTCTCTATTTTTAGATGATTTTGAACAAACAATAACTCGTATCATAATGTCATAAGTTTTTATGAACACCTAGAAGAATTATCTATATTTGGTATAGGTTGTGTCCTCACTAGCTATTAACAATGAACTTCGGCCATCACACATGGTGATTCCAGAGGCGACTCTAATGAGATCCAAATGATAACTTGGGCAAAATATTCTATCCTTCACCTCTTCACCTTAATCACGATGGTATAATTCTCGTAAGTATTTATACACTTTATTTGCATACTTTGAATTTGTTCATTATTAGATTCTTTAAAAATTAGACATCTTAAACTTTGTAACCATATATGATGATCATTTAACTCTTCCAAAATCACTTTATAGATCAATTTAAACTTTACTCTTCTATGAGTTGTTTTCACTTGAACTTCAATTGGTCTTGATTTTTCAAACTCTTATGTTTAATTATTTTTCAAAAATTTTTCTTTAATTTCAAAGCTTATCAAATTTGAATGGAGATTCTCATTAACATATTTTTTTCTAATTAATATATAAGTACTTAGAAAAATTTTATTTTTCTAATTAATATATAAATACTCTGAAAAAAAATTAAAACTTATCCTTGTTAACATACAAATTGTATCATCTGATGTCATTATTTTTCCTCTTATCATGATTATATAATGCACTATGTTTTGCCATTTTTTTTTGTTCCAAATTATATGATTACATATTTAACTAGTCTTTTTTTTTCCCCAAATTATATGATTACATAGTTGTCATAAGTTGACCTTCTTTCTAAGCAAGCATCACTATTTTGTTTAATTTGAATTCTTAGACCAGGTCGCCCACCCATTATGGGTCGATCGAAATCCAAAACCAGCACTACTCATGGAATAGTAATGAATGTACAACAATCAAATACTTTCTTAATCGGGAAAACAAATTTCCAAACTCAGGAATATAACGAGTATTATCCATTGGTTTATGTAAATCTTACCTTTCTCACATATTGGTTTATGTAAATCTTAGCTTTCTCACATCTTTATGGTCGTTGGCCAACATATATAATTCAACCAATTAAGAGAACAAAGGCCAACTATACCAAGTCAAAATTCTTCATCCAGAGAATCCTCAGATAGTATGTTCTTCCAACCTTATACTCGCAAAATACAAGATTTCTGTTTGATGATTTGACGTACAATACGGTTGTTATTTGCACTCCATTTGATATATTATCAAAGAAAATAACTAAAGCAAAAGGCGCTTCCCCTAAACCAGGATGGCTTATTTCTTCCTGTGAAGATGGGTGTAATTTTTAGACTCTGATTTGGTGGTTCTCTGATTAATATTTAATTGTGCCCTCCAATTTTTTTCCAAAAATTCTTCAAACACTTAAATAGATTGAAGCGATTCATCATCACTGCCTTCACTGTCACTGCTACCGCTGGTCCCACTTCCACTGCTTCGGCTTTCTCTGTTGCTGCTACTAGAACTGGAAGTTTGTTCATCCCTTTCCACTGCACTAACCTGGGCTCCAAGGGCTTCAGCAGCATTACGCCCCTTATCTACTTCATCACCACTATCATCTACATCAGCAATGTCAGCGTCAGCATCATTATGACGGGGTACATTGATATTAAATCCAGCATCGTCTTTTTGTTCAGCTGTGTTATCATAAGGTGAGCTAGATCCACAGATGTCCTCAATATCTACATGATCTTCAGCTTCATCATTCTTGAGACGTGGCATGGAAGTGGGTATAATTGGGAATCAGTTGGATGCCCAGAAATCCCCGAATTGGCAACTTTTGCACCTGTGATTCCATAAGTGGATTACTACAAGCGAAAAGATTACTGCAAAGTGGCAGTCTAACAGATAGCATTAATTCTCAATAGAAATTTAGACATCTAACAAACAAACATTAGACTGAAGGGTAACATACAACTCAGAAACAGAAATCAAAAGGTTCTTGTCTTATTTCTAGAAGGAATTCGAGACAACAAAGGGTTCATTATAATATACTGTAAAATATTCTCCACCAGTTCTATTTCAAATTGAGTATACATCATCCAATGAATTGTGTTTCCCACAATTTATGTTCATCAAAAGCATACATAATTCACAATACAGATGGTATACATAAAAAGTTAAGGACAGAGAATTAAAAAGTTTCGCAGGCATTCTGATAGATATGCTCATATTAAAACAAGAAAAAATACCCAGTAAATCCATGATTCCGCAAGAACACATAAATAAAATGTCAGATGATTAAAAGTGTAAAAGTTATTAAGATTGTTGTGAAGAAAAGATTAGAACGCCCCAAAGCTGGCAAAAACAAAATGTTTATCTGCAAAATCACTTAATCACTTCTGCCAGGAATTTTAATTTTAGCATTCACAAGTGAAAGTTTTACACATTGCAAGTTCTTCAAAATGAATTATACAAAATCATTATGTTTTCCAGAAAAGACGCATGATCAAATTAAGCATCCTGAAACCATGAGAGCAAATAGAGCATACCTGGAATTTGGGCTTCGCCAACATCAATTCGTTCCATCTCAACCTGAACAAATGCCAAGTAAATAAAATCGCAAACCATCAAAAAGGAAGGGAAAACAATTCAGAGCTTTAGACAAAGCAAGCAAACAAGAACTTAAAGGCTCTACTTTAAAACACTTAGTTTGAAGTATTGAATAAATCAAATAATTTGAGAAGCTCGACAAATCACTGAACAGCACAGGACTCACCGGCACAGGAGGAAATCCAGTGTTTCTACCCACATGCACAGCCTTACTACCCTTTCCTACCCCAACAGGACACAAGCCAGGCTCAGCAGCTGGCGTTACCACCGCAGCAGAAGCAGATTCCCCAGGCATTCGGAGGTGACGTAGCTGCTTGACGGCGCGATTCTTACAAGCACAACAAGTGGATCAGGTGCTATGGCATGCCCATCCTTCATGTTGATGGGAAGCAAATTCCCATCCTTATCAGCAGTCGTGTTCACAAGGGTCTCATCCCCATCCAGCCACATTTGTGCAACATCAAGTCTTGCTTTTAACAGGCCCCCCTCCCTACAAGGTGAATTAAAGGAAAATAAGAACTACCATTTAAGTGATCTAAAATTATTAGTGACTTGAAATTGAACAACTTTTAACTTTTATAAGATGAATAGCAATTGCCATATCAGATGCAGCACTCCGTCAGAATGGAGCAGAAAGACATTTTTATGTTCACAATAATAGAGCATAATAGTAAGTGACTCAAAATCTAGTGCACAGAAAAACATTACTAGTAAATAATAGTGAATTTTTCTTGACCTAAGTTTTCCTGTAATCGCTACTGAGAGAAAGTATACAGCATTACATAACCAGTCTTTGTTTAATGGCCATCAGTTGTCCTACGTATGAGGATGGTACTGTATATTGGGGATAGCTTAACTTACTCTCGAGTCTGGTTTACCTTTAAGCGGACAGCACATGTTTCTATATTACACCATCTTTGAGAGTTATCAAATTTTTAAGATAAGTTGAGAAAAAAAAAATGTATGAAAATAAGAACTGTGCTAGGGAATGCCAATATAGTACAAAATTATGAAAAATTTTATTGCCTCTCTGATACTAGAATCACTAGTTGAATCTTCTTGCATATTGCTAACATAGGCCATATGCAATTTTCAGGAAAAACAGATTTTGGCTCATTATCATCAACAAAATAAGGAGAAATCATACAGCAAGACAAAACTTCCAACCTCACTTTTTTTCACATGTTCACAAACCATACAACGTGTCTAACTTAAGACTTCTCTTTACAAGAAATTTCTAATTAAAGAAAATGCAATAGTTCATTGTTTAAAAATAACTTCAGATAAATCATTATGTGACCAGAATGCATGTTCGCTGAGATCAAATCAAAATACAAGAATAAAGTTTTCTAAATAAATTCCATAAAAAATATGTTGCTCAGTCCCATACGTGGAAATTATCCAAGACCTCCATGCCCTAAAATATCCCAAGTCCATATTTTGAGTCTGCTGAGAACCATTTTTTGAAGCAGTATGCAGCAGGTCCATTATTGTGCGTTTCAAGAGGATAACAAATTCAGATATGTTATCAACATAAAAGGACCAAATTCAGATATGTTATCAACATGAAAGGACCATTTTCATGCCGTTATATAAGTGCACGAGTGCATTAACAATGTAAAAATGAGAAAATAATAGGGAATTGTTGCTCAAAAATGCCAGAATATCTGAACATAGTCATGCCATATATATATTAGTCAGTCAACAGAATATAATTGCTCATTTTTCATAGTTAAAAATGAGAATTGGTGATTACACTGGGAATTTCTATCGTAACAGATATTCTAGTACGTCTTCTTAGCTTCATCCCAGATGCTTCACTATCAAAACCATCAAACCTGTCCCTTGATAGTGCATAAAAATGAGTTCGAGTTTAAAGTGGTTTAGTGTGAACAGAAATTTCAGAACGTGAAAAAGGACAACAGTCCTTATTATTGTGGAATAAGGCTAATATTCCACCCTAAATTCACTTAATAAATTTATAGGTAAATAAAAAGTGAAAAATTTTATTGAAAAACCACACTATAAGTTGATTCCCAAGAAAGATTGAAGGGATCACAAACGATTTCACTTAAAACTCAACCTCCTTAGACAGAATCACCTAATAGTAATTTAACAACACAATATATCACTACAACTATACCCAACAAAATAGCTATTGAAAAATAAAGACAAAAAATAAGAACACCAGAATTTAATGAGATTCAACCAATTATGTCTACATCCTCGAACAATAACAAAATTATATTTCACTAAGAAAAAAACTACAAAGTGAAATATTACAGAAGAGTGAAAAATATTGAAAATTACCTAAGAGATGAGTAGACAATTTTGGGATGATCAAACTGAAAGAATTAAGGCTCTATTTATAAAAATAAAAAAAAAAAAAAAAAAAAAAACTTTCATTACCTTTGTTATTTCCCTGATATGAGATATCAAAATAAGCCAACATAGTCAACAAATCTCTGTCTTGGCAAATTTCAACATTTTTAATCTCACATCAAACAGCTTTTGATAGTGTCTTCAAATTCAACATCAAACTTTAGCAATATTGATCAAGTTCAAATAAAGTTGGAACTTGACCGCAGTGACAACTTTTGTCATTATGTCACCAGGATTCTCGGTGGTATGAATTTTCTAGATTCTAACTCCACATTCTTCTATAATCTTTCTCACAAAGTGATATCAAACATCGATGTGCTTTGTCCTTGCATGATAAACTTAATTATTTGTTAACTGGATAACACTCTGACTATCACAATGTACTTTGACATACTTCTGCTCAATTCCCAGTTCACCAAGCAACCCTTGAAGCTAAATTATTTTTTTTATAGCTTTTGTGATTGTCATGTACTCTGTTTCTGTGGTAAACAGAGCAACTGTTGACTATAAAGTAAACTTCCAACTAACTGGTGCCTTTGCAAAAGTAAATACATAATCAGTAGTTGATTGACGTTTATCCAAATCACCAGCATAATCTGAATCACAATATCCAACTACACACTGACTATTTTTTTCTACTCAAATATCAATCCAAAATCCATGGTATTTTTAATGCACTGTAGAATCTATTTCACAGCTTGTCAATGCTCCTTTCCTAGATCATGCATATACCTGCTCATAACTCCAACTGTTTGTGACATGTCGAGCCTTGTACAGACCATAGCATACATCAAGCTACCAACAACACTTGCATACAGTACTTTTGACATGTACTCCCGTTCTGCATTATTCTTCAGTGACATAGAGGTATTCAACTTAAAATGAGAAGCAAGCGGAGTACTAACAGGTTTTGTAATTTCATTCATGCCAAAACATTGTAGTACCTTTCTCAAATATTATTTCTGAGTCAAATAAAGCCTCTTTGATTTTCTGTCTCTGGTAATCTCCATGCCAAGAATCTTCTTTATTTCGCCTAAATCCTTCATTTCAAACTCCTTTCTCAACTGAGTCTTCAATTTCTCAATTTATGTCTGACTCTTTGAAGCTATCAACATATCATCAACATAAAGAAGAAGATATATAAAGGATCCGTTTTGTAGCTTGCGCAAATACACACAATGATCATATTTACTCCTGGTGTACTTTTGCTCTATCATAAACTTGTCAAATTTTTTGTACTATTGCCTCAAAGATTGTTTTAACCCATACAAAGATTTCTCAAGTTTACACACCAAATTTTCTTTTCTAGCAATCTTGAACTCTTCTGGTTGAGTCATATAAATTTTCTCTTCCAAGTCTCCATGTAAAAATGCAGTTTTTACATCCAATTGTACTAATTCTAAATCCAAGTATGCTACTAAAGCCAATAAATTTCTAATGGAGGAATGTTTGACAACTGGAGAAAATACCTCATTATAATTAATTCTCTCCGTCTGAGCGTAGCCTTTAGCCACCAATCTTGCTTTATAGCGAACATCATCTTGGCTAGGAAATCCTTTTTTCTTTGCAAAGACCTATTTGCATCCAATTGCTTTTTTTTCCCTTTGGGAGACTAGCAAGTTCCCAAGTCTGATTCTTATAAAGCGATTGTATTTCTTCATACATGACAATCCTCCACTTTTCTTCTTCTGAACTTTGGACTACTTCAGTAAAAGTGGTAGGAATGTCATCAACTACAACTGGAGATACATGAGGCACTATTTCAATATAGTGACCAGACAATCATATCGTCTTCTTATAAGTCACCATATCAGTAAAGCAACTAGGCATTCTAGATATATATGGCAACCTCTCTAACCTTCTAGATGTACTTGGTTCAAGTTGCTGAGGAAGTCATTGAACTCCTTTTTCTTGAGAATCTCCTTCTACCATAGGATGGGTCTCAACACCTTCTTCATATGTTGGGATTACTATTCTTTCAAACTCAACCTGCTTGGGAGTATCATCTAACTGCTCAACATCCACCTTTTTCAATATGGTAAATTCATCAAAGGTGACATCCCTGCTAAAAACTTTTTTTTTTTTAATCTCTAGACACTATAGATGATAGCCTTATATGCCAGAGGTGATCCTTATGAACAATACTCTTTTTGCTCTTGGATCCAACATTGACTCCTCAACATGGTAGTATGCAATGGAACCAAATACATGTAAGGAATCATAATCTGTAGTAGGCTTTCCAAACCATTTCTCTAATGGTGTCTTTCCATCAATAACAGAAATGGTAGGCTACTGATGAGGTGGCATGCATATGTTACAGCCTCAGTCCAAAATTCTTTACCCAATCCAGTAGTGGATAATATACATCGTACATTCTCCAGTAATATTCTATTCATGCATTCTGTCATACCATTTTATTGTAGCGTACATTTCACAGTGAAGTGTCTGACAATGCCTTCATTTTCATAAATTTTCTCAAATGGATCGCTTCTATATTTTTCACCATTGTCTGTTCGGAGACGTTTGATCCTTGTGCCTATTTGAGTTTCCACCATCTTTTTCCATTTAAGGAAAACTTCTAACACTTCATCCTTCTTCATTGTGTACACCCATACTCTTCAAGAAAAATTATAAAAAAAGGTCACATAATAGTGTTTCTCTCTCAAAGAACTAGTTTTAGAGGGACCTCAAACATCAGAGTGAACATAATCCAAGATACTTTCAGTATTATGGATTGTTGTCCCAAATTTGACCCTTGTCTGCTTCTTTTTTATGCAATGCTCTCAAAAGTCCAACTTACAAGTTTGCACTCCTTCTAATAATCCTTGCTTAGTAAACAAATTCAAGGATTTTTCTCCAGCATGCCCTAAGCGCATATGCCATAGCTTGGTTGCTTTTGACTCTTGATCATCTATAGAAGTTGTTACTGTTGTTGTCCCTGTAACTGTACTACCCAGATAGTGGTACAGATTGTTGTTCTTTCGAATTCCCTTCAATATCACACGTGCACCAAAGATAGTCTTCATCACTCCATTTTTCACTTTCACCTCGAACCTTTTTTAGTCTAGGATCTCGACAGAGATGAGATTTTTTCTCGATTCTAGCACATAACAGACATCTGTTAAGATGATGATTGATTCATCTGTATTTCTTAAGCGAATCGAATATATCTCATATATTGTCAAAGGGATGTTATTTGCTGTGTAGACAACTCCACCATTTTTAAGTTCTTTAAAATCAAAGAACCATTCTTTGTTGGGACACATATGATAGCTACATGCTGAATCTAGTAGTCATACATCATAATAGCCATTTGATGATGTAACAAGTGAGTAATCTGACACTGCTTCATCGATTTCAACAATACTTGATACTGCTACAGCTTTTTCTTTATCGGGCTTACCCTTATTTCTCAGTTTTGGACAATCCTTCTTCCAGTGCCCCTTTTCTTGATAAAATGCACACTCATCTTTGCTCAACTTGAGCCTTGACTTGGATCTCCCCTTTTTTCTCATATTTTGATTCTGCGAACGACCTCTGATTACCAAAGCTTCTGCATCTCTGCTGGAACTGACCTTCTTGCCCTGCTTTTTTAGTTCATAACTGTATAAGGCAACACATACTTCTTTAAGAGATATAGTAACCTTCCCGTGAAGTAGAGTAGTTTCAAGAAACTCAAACTCCTTGGGAAGTGATCCCAACAACATCAGAGCTAGATCTTCATCTTTAAATGTCTCATCTACATTCACCAGATCAATAATCAATTGATTAAAACTGATAACGTGATCATTCATTATGGTACTCGGTACATAAGTGAAGCGAAACAACCTCTTCTTAATGTGAAGCTTATTCTAGCTTCTTTTCTTCAGAAATTTTTCTTCTTGTGTCTTCTATAAATTACTTGCAGAGGTTTCTTTTGAGAATGCATATCTCTGCTCTCTAGAAAAGCATGATCGAATTGATCGTCTTTTAATCTTTCTCCTCAATATCATCTGGTTTCTCATATTCAATGGCAATATCTAGACCTTGCTGAAAAAGAGCATCTAGAACCTCACTTTGCTACATACCGAAATGACTTGTGCCATCAAAGATTTTCACTGCCAATTTTGAATTTGCCACTGCAATTCTTACCCAAATGGGTTGTGATGAAACTATCGACATGGTAGGTGTGGATATTTTTGAAGAGCTCTCCATTTCGATTACAAAATTCTCCAATAGCCTTCAAAGTGGAATATAACTAGCCCAAGGAAATCTTTTTTGATGTGGAAGATCATATTAAACTGCAACCACAGAGCATACTAAGAGTAATATTTAGCTCTGAGACCAATTGTTGTGAAATAAGGGTAATATTTCACTACCAAATCACCTAATAAATTTATAGGTAAATAGAGAATGAAATATTGTACTGAAAAACCACACTATAGGTTAATTTTCTAGAAATATTGGAGGGGTCACAAGCGGTCCTACTTAAAACCCAACCTCCTTAGATAAAATCACCCTAATAGTAATTTAACAGCACAATATATCACTATAACTATACCTTACAAAATATACCTTACAATATATCACTAGAACATCAAAATTTAACAGGGTTTGGCCAATTATGTCTACGTTCTCGAACACTAGCAAAATTATATTTCATTAAGAAAAAGACTACAAAGTGAAATATTACAAAAAAAGGGAGAAATATTGAAAATTGACTAAGAGATGAATAGACAATTTTGGGATGATCAAACTGAAGAAATTAAGACTTTATTTATAAAAAAAAAATTTCATTCCTTTTTTTATTTCCACGATATGAGATATCAAAATAAGCCAACATAGTCAACACTTATAGGTCATGCCTTTAATTGCTTATAAGGGAAAATTGAGAAGGAGAAGAAGAGGCTGAGGCTTGCTAGAGATTTTGTGATAAACAAAGGTTGGAGCAAGAATTTATGCCTCAGCATAAACTACATGCCTTAGCTGGTATTTCTATAAATTCTATCTAAAATGGCCCACAGTGAACTTCCCTAAACTCTTTGATGAACTTGTAATTCATTTCTAAGTGCACATATATATATATAGCAATCTAAGACGATTTTGGCCTGTGAAGGAACTACAAGCGACTAAAGCCCATGATGACATGACTTTTCGACATTCTCAGTTCCGACTTATCTTTTGTAATTATTGATAAATCACATAATGATTGTTGTTTTTGAAACCTGAATTGTTATTAGAGAAGTACTCAAGTTCGTCAACTCATCAAAAATCTTAATTACCATAAAATTTGGAAGCCTATTGCCACGTACTTTTTTTCCCCCTAGGAGGCATTTAGCAAATCAAAAAACAAAAAGGCTGACAGTATGCAAGCAAAGTTAAATAAGATGGCAAACTTAGATAAGAAGATCATACATCAACCAAAAAATAGATTTTCCCTTTGGTAGGTTCTTTAAGCATAAGACACTTTAAAACAAAGAGAAAAAAGAAGGAATAATGCAATTGTTTTTTGGAATCACTTGCTTAAGAGATAGCACAACAATGGAGAATTGCACATGATAACATGTTATATGTGATCAAAAGTTCAAACACATGGTGCTGGAAATTTGAAACAAAACAAACGTGACTTTCGTAATAATCAAATAAATAAAAAAAGAAAATGGTAAAAATTTATTTCAAACATATATTTTCAAAGATTCAAGTCAGGAATTCAAAATAAAAAATAAAAAGCGAATATAAAAAATTTTGAATATAAACTTACCAATAAAAAGAAGTAAAACAAATTAAATAAAAAATAGCATTGAAAGTAAATACTAACTGTTCATAAAATCAAATCTATGGTAGTCTAATAGCTGATTATATATATTGTAAGGGTTCAACAGTTCTCACATAATTAAAATGAAGATTAACATTTTTGAAATCAACCACCCACCGATACCAACTTAATTATCAAATAGGATTAGTTCAGGGTTTGCTTTGTCATTATAATACATGGCAAGCAATGGGAGATACGTACGTGTGCCTCCCTACATTACTCATTGATTTCATTTCATAAGAAATATTATAAATGGAGCAGCTAGTATCGCTCAACTACTTTTTTTTTTTATTATTATTATTAATATACATAAACACACACAGAAATTAAGAACAAGACACGCTCTTTCATAAAATGATTTTAATAATGCTCGACTTGAAATTGTAAAATCTTAAGAATGCTGTATAGGATATTGCCAAGATTCAGTGTTGTGCAAAATAGCTAGCATCCATGGATAAGCAATCTATTATTTCTGATTGTTATAAGTTTCCAGCAAGGAATGAATGTACTGGAGCCGTTTATGGCGCCTGATTTTATACCCACATGCAATCCAACTTGGCAAATAGGATTCATTAACTAGATGGTTGACATTAACAATGGGAGGGATATATAATGAGGTGTAATACACATTAATGAATGATGATTGGAGCATTTTTGTATCATTAGGCAGAGGTTATATATTCGTTCCCATTTTAGCGTTAGAAAGTCAAAGCAACAAGCGGCTAATGAAAAAGTCAAACCCACCATTGATCACCAATAATTTCGCATGGTTTTCAACCTAAGAACCAACCATTTTCCCAAATGACTTCAACACCATCAGAATCCAAAGCATACAATATTACAAAAGAGAGAGCAAAATCAATCCAAAATACAAAACCAAGAGAGATAAAAGGAGGGAGAGTGCGAAAACAGTCTCTCTTTTTAATCTCTCAATAAAAACACTATACAGCAACATTGAGATTAGTATTCTTTAATAATTATGTTCTAATAATTAAGAACAATATAGATATACTACCTTTTCTTGAAAAAATTATATATTCTCTCCGGCCACCGCCATTTCTTGGTTGATGCATGCCTAGCTATAGAGAACAATATCATCTTATTCTTCAAGATGGAAAATATTTCCCGAGCTCGAGCCTTCTCATCTCCTGAGTTGACACCTTCTTCACCTACTCAAGCTATAAGGCCAGAAGATTATTGTTTGGAAGGTATAATTCAATTTCTTTGATTCTTTTCTCATTCTTGATTGAGCACAATATGCGTAGATAGCCAATAAACATAAATATGAAGTTTATTGCGTTGGTATTAGAATTAATTTTTTCAACCAATTCTGTCATGTTATATATGTAGGCATTGCCACAAATGTGAAGCTATTGCTAAAACTAATTCATGAACATAATGGAGCAAGTACTAATGATGATCGAAAATTGCAAAGAATTGCTGGAATGATCGCCATTCTAGATGACGTTAAATCGCGGATCGAGAAGTCTCAATCTGCCAGGAAAAGAATGGCTGAGCTTAGGCGGTGCAACACGGAACTTCGGCCTATTCGTGCCCCTAGAGAAAAGAAACCTCAAGAATCTGCAGCTATGCTGACTGATGATAATGAGAAGCTGAGAAAACAGCTTAGCGCAAGCTTGGCTGCAAGAAAGAGCCTAGAAATTATGTGTTCAAGCTTAGGAAAGGAAAAGGAGATTATGGCATGTGAACTTGCCAGAAAAAATAGTGAATTGAATGGAATGGAGGAACTCATCAATGACCTCAAGGCACAAAATGAGATGTTGTTAGCTAAATTACAAGCTCATGCTGCAGAGCACAAGGATAAGAAAATTAGTGGAGGGGACGCTCACGCGAATGCAGCTCTTCAGGAGCGTAACAAGGTAATTTCGGAGCAACTTCTCAAGTCCCTTGATAGTTATCGATCTTTAAAGAGGAAATACAAAGAAGCAAAAGAGGACAACTTGGTCATTAGCATGTCAATGGAGGAAATAGGGGTGGAAGTAATAGCTGGTCTTGAACGAATTCGTAGCTTCAGGCACAGAATGGCATCGAGCAAAGATCTACCAGTGGATATTGAAAGGGATATTTTAGGACTAGAGCACATGTTCGAACGATTTAACTTGAAAATCTCCAAGCATGAGGAAAAGCATATGGAATGTGCTAAACCAAAAGCTGAGATCAGTGCCAGCAATCCTCCTCTTCTTGCGTGAGAAAGAAAAAGTGACTGGAAAGTAGAGCTGCCTATTCTGGAATTTTGCTGCTGTTTTAGTATTTATGTTCTATATAATTCATTGACAGGACAAGACGCATTTTAAGGGAGAAACAGTTATAACGTACTAAATAAAAAGTCATTAGCTACGCATTCTGCATTAATGTTCAATTGACTAGTTGAGTTATATAGTATATACTATCTGCAAATAGTTTGTATAACTCCAAATTTTGTTTTCTTTACTTTCTTGAGTACATGATGTTGCTCTTGTAAGTTCTAAAGCTTCTGGCTACCGCCAGCATTATGATTAAGCGGACTCGATTATATAATTTTATCTGAATCTTTTAGAATTCTTCAATTACTCATCTCTGACCCCAACAATTTTAGACCATCAAAAGATTTCTATTACAAAAATTCTCTTGTTTTTCAGGGATGTTTAAAACATTAAAATTAAAAATTAAAAGCCCCGTGAGTAGATACTCAATAGCACATGTACAGGGGTTATTCACTTGAAAACATATTTGATATACCATCATTATTCAGCAAAATTTTGCAATTTGCAAGCTGCAATGGAGCTCAAAACCCAAGAATTATTTACTGCCTTGGCTCCAGTCACACTTGCCAAAGCTTCAGCATCAGACCTTCGTCGGTTTAAAATCATATCCTTCTTGCTGTGATCGCACTTATCAGGTAGCTCCAGGCTGTAAATTATGAAGGTTGAAGGTGCAGAAGAACCAAATGACATGGCCCCCTGGACTCCAGAAATTGGTTTTCTATGCAGAATACTTCCTCCGCCAGCAACTAGAAGATCTTGAATATATCCCTTGTAAGAAGCTATAAACTCTCCCATCAAATAGAACTTATACCCCTCAAAAAGTTTTGGTTGCTGCAGAAAACAAAATTGATCAATAGACTCTTTGTACCCAAAAAAAAAACCGTGACTGCACACCATGCGCACAATATTATGACTATTAAGTAGGGCGTGCAGAATTTATCCCCATGTGCAAGAATTACAATCAATATGTAGTGCATAGATAAGATATAATACAGTGCCCATGATGGCGTAATAAACAACGCCCTACTTCTGAAGAAATGTGATGTTATGCAACCAATCCAACAGAAACAAAACCATTACCTTTTCTTTTAGTGTTGTTACATAATAATCTTGGAAATAAGATTGGTTTAAAGAGGAGAACGAGATAGAACTAAGCCTCGTAAAATGAGACATGAACAACATACTAAAGTGGAGGATTTCTGTAGGATTAGACATGAACAAACACATACTAACGCAGGGGATTCCTGGACTACAGAATAAAAACAATGATCTGGATAGCTTCGTAGAGCACAAATGAGGTTAGCAAGAAAAAACCTTGTTCAGGATCCTAAGTCTTCCAAGTGGTGGACCATCCTTGATTCCATGAATATCAACCATAATTTCGTATTGCTCCTCTTCAACAGGTTTCATGGCCTTCATGCAAGCCTTAACCCCTGGAGAAAAGCATAGACCAAAGCAAAGGTTGACTACAAACAGATAGTGACATTTATATATACATATTGAATCTTCAATACACATGTCCTGATGCTTATAAAATTCTAAAAATTAAACAAAGGAAATCAATCAAGAGAAAACTGGTACTAACACTCAATATCTAGTATCCATTTTCCCTCCAAGATACCCATCAAAATCTTGAGGGTTCTTCTGCATGCTCCATTTTCGTCTGTTGATGCAATGACATGCGTCACACTCAAATCCCAATTTTTCAACACTGTAACTCCAGATAACCTCTCAAACTGGGAAATAATTTCCTGCATTAACCAATTAAATGTTGAATCAATTTTTCCTTTTTTTTATGGATTTTAATACCAACCATGAAGCTGGATCCAGACTGTTACCCTTTCTTCAACCGAGAGACCAGAACAACAAAGAACCAATTTTTCTGATGTTTTACTTGAATTCCAGGTTGGATATTTACTGACATCATCTTGGAAACCAACTTGATTGCACAGATTAGGTTTTTGTCTGAAAAACGAAGGAGAAATCCCAAGTTATGGAAATACTTTAAATGAGGAATGACGGTAAATTCAGCTGAAGAATCATCTTACCTTTTTGGAATGCATTTCTTTTTTGTTCTCTCTTGAGATCCCGAGTCTTCATTAGGCAATTTAGAAGAAGCATGAAGAGGGCATAATATGACAAAGTTATCCTGTTGCAAGAGAACAGAATCAAAATAAGCTGGGTAAAACTTGAATATGGTGTACGAGAAGATTGATTCATGACACTTAACAGCATCCCATCGACATTGAGGGATCATTTTTGCACACGTGACATGGAAGCTCTTGCGACAACTCTTCTCATAACATCCAAGAGCTGCACCTTTGAGTCCACAGCAGCAGCACTTTATCCTCCTACTTCTACTTAATTCAGCTTCAAGATTAATTGCAGTATCATATTCAAAATAAACATCAGGTGCCCTGCACGTATGAATTTGAATAATTATACCATGTCCATTGCATCAAAAGCACTGGAGATGACACTAAGTATTTCAAATACACTCATCCGTCAGCAATTAAGCACTGGGGATAACCGTGGAGATGACACTAAGTATGTCAAATACACTCATCCGTCAGCAATTAAGCACTGGGGATAACCGCAAGTATTTCCAAGACATACTTATCTGTCAGCAATTTTGCTAACAGAAGTGTACCAAACATGTGAAAGCTCATGATAGTTTTAGCCAGAAAATGGGCATCATAACCCAAAATATACATGAAATTTTTGAACCTATGGGCTGCAAAAGATTTTGCATTGTTAAGTAGATCATTTAAAGCAGCTTACACACATTATCACTGCCTAAGTTGTTTCAGAAAGATCTTCAGCAGTCTAATCATAAAAAGACGGAAATTTTCGAAGCTATTTCTATGAAGATTAAAAATTATATAATTGCTAGCTATATTTATGATATAATGATTTTAAAAAAAAGAATAGAAATATTCTTTGGTAGCTCATTTGAACAACTCTTACCACTCAGCACAATTTCGATGGCAGTGTATGATCTTGGATCCACTATTATAATCGGAAGCTACAGGCCTGCCATTGTAGAAGTGGACCATATCTCCTGAGGCCTGTTATTTGGTTTGCGTATTTATAAGTGGACTAAGATCGAAAGACAGATAATGGGAGGGTGAAAAAATAAACTATTTGACTCAAAAACTGGGAGTAAGACATACCTCAGAGTCTTCTGAAGAAAGGCAAAAGGCACATTTTACTTTAGGAGTACTGGTTCCACAAGTACGCAAAGCAACTTCATTTGCATGACCAAGTTTCCCCAACTTTTGTGAAACAAGACTGGCTTGAATCATTTCAATCGATTGAGTATCTTTGGCAGAGACATTGTTAAACGTTTTGGTGAATTGAGAGTTTTTTGAAGAGATATGATTTTGATCCTTTTCAGGGTCAATAATTAATTCATCTTCTGAGATACCACAAAAGGAAATTTTCATATTTTTCTTACATCTTAGCTTCTGATTATTGTCTGAACTCACTGCAGTTTCTGCATTGCCATGTTTCTGGTGTTTTTTCTTGATATTGGAGACATGCTTGCCATCAACCTCAGGAGAGTTTGTGCCTTCATCCTCCAGGCTTTTAACTGCACAAATTTCTCCATTCTTGTCGGCATCAATAGAATTCAGTTTTCGTTTCCTTGACCTCAAAGAGCAATCACTTTGTCTTTGGGTGCTGACCTTCCCTGACATCCTTCCAGTATCTATTTTTCTATGATCTTCACCATGACATTGTTTCTTACCTAGTTCAGCAGCTGTCTTTTTGTTACTGAGATCCAATGCCTCTTCTCTAAGAGAAACAGGACGGACATTTTCGGATATTGACTGAATTGCAGACGGACCAGAAACATCCTTTTCACTCCTAGTTTTCTTAGAGGTTAAAGAGCTGCCCTTCTTGTAGTCTCCTTCCTTCTGCATAACTCCCCTAGATTTGCCCTTTGAATTAAGAGAAACCTTAAAATCTTGTTTTGCATCCTTCTCAGCACACTTCGCTAGTGTTGCTACCTTAGCAGCCCTACATCTCTTGTTGTCATGCACAATTTGACTATCAGTACTTTTAGGTCTCATCGGAGATAGTTTAGGTGGTTTCTCATCTGTAGCTGCCATTTCACGTTCTGTATTCGAACACTTTTCACTTTCAATACTGTGTTCATTTGTATTTGAACTCAGTAATGGTGCTTCTTGTTTGTTTTCTTTGCCAGCATTCTCGTCCTGCACATCACTTAAACTTTGCTAACACCCAATAACTTGAGAAATATAAAAATACAATAAAAACAAAACATTACCTGCATCTCAGCAGGACTAGATAAAAGTTCAGGAGAGCATGGTCTCTGTGTCCATTCAAACATTTCACTGTCAAAAAGATCTGATCCATTTGATTTACCACGCATTTTGTCCTGCATAATGCATTGAACACAAATATTAAGCTAATTTCAGAAACTTTGTATGGCATATGATGCCCAAGTAAATATCGGTTTGAAGCAAGAACACCAATTGTCTTACTTAAAGAGAGCTTTCTATGTCTCACTCAAAGTTTAAATTAGAGCAACATTTACATAAACTTGAGTCTCTATTGTTACTCAAGTACACACCAAGAAAGACTTTCACAGCTAAGAAATACTATAAACTATTTTCATGTCAACTGAAACAACATATACGAGTTTAGGTCCTTTAGGATGAATTTGAAGATTGTATTAAACTGATCTAATACTTACTTCAGGGGATAATTTTGATGGAATTTCATCATCTGAGTCCTTGATATCACTAAATGTAGGAATATTTGGAGGTGTTATATCCAAAAGCTGGCTGCCAATAGTATTCTGACTTAACTTCTCTATATCTTCTTCATCTCTCAACCAGAAGAAAGGGGAAAGTAAGAGTTTGCCTCTTTCATCAGCAATGGGATTTCCCCTTTCAACCAATGAGCTGTTCTTACATTGATCCTTGATGTTCTCACTTGATTCTGTTTCCAGCCTCTGAGGTTGTGTTGGTGGTTCTGAAGGAATACATTGTGGCACTTGAACTCTTTTCTTTGTTGGGAAGGAAGGTTTTGCAGCAATGTGATCATAAACTTCCAGGTTGGATTTGACATTTCTTCTAGTCCCTTTGCTTTTGGATGTTATCTGATTCTCCTTTTTGTCCTGACAAATCATATGAATATCTTCTCTGAAACAACTTGCATCACCTTCATCTTGTTTTTTTTCTTCTGCAATATAAGAAAATGGAAGGAAAAGCAAATGATAATTACTTAAATATGATCATCCAAGTTTGACACAGATAATAGATTATTGAAGAAACTTTAGCCAACGCAGAAATCAATCAGCATGAGCCTAAGATGCAAGAAACTTATGTTGGAAGAAGATACATTGAAATTAAGGGGAGAGAACCAAGATAAGTGTTTACTGCAGTTATTTTAAATTTGAAGGCATCTCACTTCCTAAGGATTGACATTCAAAAGCTTTACAACACTTCACAGGAGAAAAATCAAGGAAAAGTAACACACACAAAGCATAGTGGAAAAGCATGGGAATAAAGCATGACATGTATAGGACTAAACACACTTCAATATAAAATGTTATATGTTCGATCCATAATAAGGTCCAATGTCATTTTTACTTATTTTTCCAACAACCTGATGATGCAAGATTTCACCTTGCTCTATTGTGCATACAACAAGCATGTCTTGCAATTTTACCAGATAGCTTAGTTGATGGTGGATTCTGAGTGACAAATATTGGGAACCCTGAAGCAGCTTCCATACTTTTGTAAATGTTCACCAAGCTATCCATGTGAGGAGCAGCTCGAACCTCTGGCAAAATCATGCAAAAGTCAACAAGATATAAAGAGAAGCACTGTTTTCGCTGAGAAGGATGTGAACAAGCCAAAGAATTTAATTATATCAAATTCAATTCAGAATCCTATAAAGAGATTATTACATTTATTTAGGCATTCGAGCATTTCTTTATGTCACTGTATAGAGTAGACATTCAATTTGAGCAACCCAGAAAAGCTATTAATACTCAAACATTGAACACAATACCCAAAATGCTAACCAAACTGTAGTAATACAGATGGTAATTTTCAGCTTAATGTACTATGAATATTCGTGATCTTCAATCTAAAACCAATGAGTTTTCAGTTTTAGTGGTAATGAAGTCGGCTTGATTTCAAGTTCAAACACGAGTCATAGTTTAATTAAAGAAGTATTCAACTAAAACTAATGCATTCTAATGAAAATAAAATAATAAACGCATACCTCTTCGCCTGTAAGGAACTTTACAGACTGGGCAATTGGAGCCTGATTTCATCGACTTCATGATACACGAACTGAAAGGAACCAGAATATGTTAGCTGAATTTCTCCTTTTTTATAATCTGAATTTTTTTCTTTTTTGCAAAATTTAAAAAACAAATTGAGAATAGTATTAGGGAAAAGTGATGTTACTTGCAGAAGACATGATTACATGTAAGCGAAACAGCAGAATTCAGCAGGCTCAAGCTGCAAATACACACATTTAAAATGGAAAAAACCAGCAGAATTATAGTCTGAAAACCTAATCTTGGAAATCATATGTGTACACACAGATATATGAAGGTGAATTACCAGATGGGGCACCTAAGCTCTGTGCCCATTTTCTCTAGATTACTCATTGGATCTCCCATTTTACCAGCAATTTCTTCAGAATGGATTGTGAAATTTGGAGAAAGAAGGGAGAAGGGAGCGACGATACGTTTTGACATTTAAATGAGCTTCGTTTTTTGAATTTCTTTTCGAACGCGCCTTTTTTTGGGATATTGGCGGGGTTTAAAGTTTTTGACAACTATCCGGGCGTAGGAGTTATAGAGTGGTTTCTGAAGCAGTTGATTTAAGCTTCCGGTGATAGTATATTCAGAAAGTACGCGATCTGTCGTTCAGTAACTGAGAGTGAATACCATGTCTATCCTTCTCCAACTACATGCCGTGTTAGTTAAACCTATAAGTATTTTGTGCACGACTGGACGTGTAATCAAAGCTCTGAAAACGAAATTTTTAGCCCTTGCGGATTTTTTTCCATCAATTATATTTAGTAGTCCTAAACTTACCCGTTGTACAATATAATTACAATAATAAATTTTAAATAAAATTAATTTTTTATTAAATAATTAATTAATTAAATGATTAAATTAACACATAGATAATAATTAAATTTAATTATGAG
Source organism: Omphalea diandra (assembly GCA_949677035.1). Classification (NCBI taxonomy): domain Eukaryota; kingdom Viridiplantae; phylum Streptophyta; class Magnoliopsida; order Malpighiales; family Euphorbiaceae; genus Omphalea; species Omphalea diandra. The sequence continues at coordinate 6,746 of CATIWR010031208.1, read as the reverse complement.
TTTATAAAAAATTATTGTCAAGTAAATCAAATAATAAAAAAAAAATTTCAAGACTTATAGTTACTATGGAGTTAATTGTAACAAAAAATTATTTATTATTTTATGTCTTCAATGATATAATTTTAATAGAAAATTTATTAAATTTAGACCTATTGATCAAGAAAATTCAAACCTTTAGGTATTTTGATAATTATATTTAATTCTTTTAATTTTGATAAATTTAATCAATTTTGCAAAATTTTTTACAACTATGGTCATTTAAAATTTTGGTCAAAATTATATAATATAACCAATAACATATCGTCTATATAAAATTGAACTTAAAAACTAGTAGGGTCTACTGAATACATTTTTTTAAAAATTTAATTTTACATGAATGACACGTCATAAGTCACATCATCTATTATTTTTGACTAAAATATTAAATTGGTTATAATTATCAAAAAAAAACTTTATAAAATTGGTTAAATTAGCCAAAATTAAAAAAAATTAGATATCATTGTTAAAATATGCAAATGTTTGAATTTTTTTACCAATAATCCTTAAATTTAAATAAGATAATTCCTAATAATCAATCAAACAGTAACATTAAGTATTTCACAATAAAAAATAAAATTAATAGAAAATTATAAAATATATATATCTATGTGAGATAATTATAATAAAAATTTATTTATTGATTTATACATTCAATCTTTTGTAGTACAATTTTAAGAGAAAATTTATTAAAGTTGAATAAAATAATTTCTGACAATCTATTATATTATTATTTGTCTTTATATACTTAAAAATTTGAACAATCAATGAATTAATTTAAATCTTGATTTTCTATTTTTCTAATTTTATATTTAAAAATAATTTATAATTTTTACTTTTTATTTATTTATTTCTTTTTTAGAATATCTTAACTTCTTATTTAGAATTTTTACCTTTTATATTTTTTTTAATTTTCTATTTAGAAGTAGTTTAGAATGTTTACTTTTATTTTTTTAATTAATTGTTCATAACATTTTTTAGTTTTAAACCATTATTTTTCTAATTTTTTATTTATAAATTTTTTTTAATATAACAGTTTTTTTATAGCATAATGTAAAATAATGACATAAGAATGTATTATACACAATTGTTGACAAATGGTAAATAATGGTTTAAAACTAACTTTGAGATTGAAATTATATATTAATTAATATGTAAATAACAATTAAGATTTAATTATTATTTTAGAAAAAAAGTTATTTTCAATTAACTAAAATAATAAAATAAATTCATCAAAATTTATAATTACATATAAAATTAGTTGTAATACAAATTTATCTATTGTTTTTATATTCTCAATTTTATGTGACACAATTTTGAGAGAAATGTTATTAAATTTCAATGAAATAATTTATGATAATCAATCAAATAAATAATATTAAGTATTTCATAATTAAAAATAAAATTAACAGATAATTACAAATTATATATACATATTGAGGTAATTATGATAAAAAAAAATTATGTATTTATTCATACTTTTAATATAGTGTGGTATAATTTTAAGAGAAAATTTACTAAATTTAAATTAAATAATTTCTGACAATATATTATATTGTCATTTACTCTTATATATAAAATTTGAACAATCAATAAAATTAATTTAAATCCGTATTTTTTGTTTTAGATTTTTAGTTTTTAGGTTTTATAATTTTTTGTTTAGAAGTACTTTTAAAATTTTTATTTGTTAAGATTTTCTAATTTTCTAGTTGAAATATTTTGGTTTTCTATTTAGAGTTTTTAGTTTTTAGACTTTTCTAATTTCCTCTTTAGAATTAATTTAAAATTTTTTACTTCTTAAGTTTTCTAACTTTCTATTCAAAATATTTTTTTATATTTATTAATTTTCTATTTAGAATTTTTACCTGTTTAGATTTTTCAAATTTAGAAAGTTTTCTTTTTACTATAACAATTAAGTTTTCTAATTTTCTATTTAGAATATGATATTTTTTTATAATATAATGTAAAATAATGACATGTGATTATATTATACACAATCATTTAACAAATGATAAATAAGAGTTTAAAACTAACTAAAATTAATAATATATATTGATTTCATGTTTTCATTTCGTTTTTATGAAAAATATTAACATTGTAACAAAAGAACTTGAAAAATTAAAAGTCACAAAAACGTAGAAATAATTAAATTTATTTTTATAAAATGAAAAACAAAATAGTATATTAGATAAATTCTAGAAATATAATTGTATTTTATTCAAATTTCAAAACTAATAAATTCAAATAATACGGCGCATTATGCAAATAAGGAGTAACTTAACATTAAGGGTCCAACAAACTAAAATCAACCAAAAAATGACCAAAATCCAACCCTAAAAAATCAATTAATCAGTTCGGCGATTACGGTTTTGATTTTTTACATTAAAAACCGATAATTAATAGAACAGATATATATTTGTAATAAACTATATTTTTATATGAAAAATATATTATATAGATTTTTATTAATTGTGAATTGATTGATCTTTCTTATAACTAAACCGACAATTTTTTATAGTTACAATTGGTTTTTAATTTGAAAAAATTTCGAATTGAAACTGCCCAATCAATGTTTTTAGATGCTCATAGTTAACCAAACCGCGGTCATCCCTATCCCTACGGTGCATCTCTCACATGAGTATGTCAAGCCAATAAAAGAAAAAAAAAATTACACTAAATGAAACTCAACTGGGCAAATTGATGATATGCCTGTTAACGATTAGATTATTTAAGAAATGCAAATGGGCAGCACTAAAATACTTAGCAGCAATTTAGTTGTCAAGATAGCAGCTTATTAGTTGTTGCTAAATTCATGCACCTTTGATTTTTTATTTTTTTAAAATATCGGTTTACCAATAATCCTTACAAGAACAAGAACCATCACTGAAATGGTGAAATCGACTTTGATCCCTCACAATGATTTCTCTGCTGAAAATCTTTGAAATAAGCTTGATTGCCAAATGACAATCACCACAAACTCTCAAATTCTTAAAACTCTGATTGGGGCTTCCAGAGGTGTACTAATGAGCATAAAAGCAATTGCAATTTTCTCACTATGATACAACAAAGCATTTTCCTTTTCTTCCTCCTCTATATCTGCAAGCACACTTTCTGTCTGAGGCACATAACCTTCCAATTTCAGCTTCATTGACATCTCTGCTAGCATTTGATATATTGCCTCGCTTTGAGGATGAGTTCGATCGCCCATAACAAATTCATAGACATGATTTCTCAGCTTAACAAGGCTATGCCCTGGAGTTTTTCTTACTCCTTCACTAAGCATGCTCTTTCTCACATTATGCACATCCGACCAGCGTTGCTCAGACGCATAAAGATTAGAGATTAGCACATAATCTCTGCAATGTTTAGGCTCTAACTGTAAGAAATGCCCCCGCGCAAACTCTCCTAAAGCCAAGTGTCCCTGAATTGTGCATGCCCCTAGCAAGGTCCTCCACACAACAGCATTAGGCCGCAATGGCATATTTTGAATATATATTCATATGCTTCCACAGTGTTCCCTTCCAGGCAAAATGCCATATTCCTTTCTCATCCTTCTAAATAATTGAAACCCTCATTTACCATGCCGCAGTGACTACAAGCATACAAGACTCCAACAAAAGTGATCTCACTAGGCACAAATCTTTCTTCCTCCATGTCCTTGAAGTGCTCAAGTGCTGCCATACCAAAACCATTAACAGCCAATCCAACGATCAGAGAAGTCCAAGAAACAACATTCCTCTCCCGCATCTCATCAAAAACCTTTTATGCCTCCACAATATTTCCACACTTTACATAAAGGTCCAAAAGCGCTTTGTTAGCATGCAAATTCTCATTTAAACCAACTTTGACCATATAATCATGAACCCTCCTACCCAAGGCCAAAGCACCAAGCTCAGCACAAGCAGACAACAGGCTAACCAAAGTGAACCCATCAGGTTCAACACCCTCCAAATCCATTTTCCTATAAAGGGTTACCGCCTCATTGGGTTTCCCATTAATCACAGTATTCCAAGCAACAATATCTCTGTCAGGCATTAATTCAAACATCTTATACACAGTCTCAAACCGCCCACAAGAACCATACATACCAACCAAACTATTTTGAACAAACAGCAATGACTCGAACCCATTTCTTATGGCAATGGAATGTATTTTTTCACCGACTCTAATATCTACCACTTTAGACACAGCCTTTAAGAGGAAAGGGTAAGTACGGGTATCTGGTTCCATGGAATTCAAATGCACGTGGTGGTATAAGTCAATGGCTGGTTTTGAGTTTTTAACTTTAGCATAGCCTCTAATCATAGTATTCCAGGTGAAAACATTTGGGCTTTCGATTTGGGTAAAGATATTGTGAGCATAAGTCGTGGGGGCTAATAAGGACACAATAGAGTATATGAGGTGCTTAACCATGTCTGGGTTGGAGGGTAGCACACCACGGCTGATGGAGAAGGCATGAATTTGTTTCAATTTGAATTTGGAAGAGGCACAAATTTGCAAAGGGCAACGCATTTTTTGACAAAGTAAGGTATTAAGTTTTGTGGACAGGCCGATTTTGGGGATACGGGGCTGGTTTGGGCATAATTTGATTGCATGAGAACATATGATACATGAAAAGAATTATATTTGGTGTTACCAAAAAGAAAAAGGGTTATATTGGTTTTATTGGCATTTGGCTGCCTTTGCACATACGCGTATACAAATCGATGATAAGCTCAATTAGATGTATAACGAAAATAATGGCGCCCTACATAGAAAATAGAACTACGGATAAATACTTCTAATTGTCAAGGATTATAGTGTAATTCTTGTTTCCTTTCAATATCATATTTTATAAGCATGTCTTGGAATTTCTTTTAAGTGTATCATTAATTATTCATGCGTTCATTAAAACTAAATATTTATTTAAATAATGTAAAAAATATATTTTTGAATCAATTTAATGTATTCAGAGATATCCATTATTTCTGAATGATAATTGCAAGAATTGAATCCAAAAAACTAATGAAAAGTAAGAATCCAGAGTAATTTAAAATTCACTAAATGAGACTAAAAATATTGTTATTCATATATATATAAATACACACACACACACAAATCCCCTGGCTTCCTGAAGTTAATGCGTTTTGCTTTTTTCGAATTGAAAAAAACTTATACCATATTTATATACGTGTGTGTGGAGATAAAGACCCTGTTTAATATGTGCATCAAAATGATCGAATTAGAAGCATTATATATTATTGTTAATCTCAACAAAGAAAAGGTATCAGAACACAATACATGGAAAAAACACCAAACATATTATAATTCACCGAGTCTTATTGGAAAAGTTTGCAAGGGAACTGAAGAACCCAAGTGTAGTTTAGTTACAATTCTCTGGAGCCAGAGACATATTTTTCCATATAGATGAGTGGGGAGAAGAAAAGAACAGAATCAAAAATTATGGAAAGATCAATCGAAAAATTCCCACTGAGCCAAGGCCGGAGGAGGAGGATCAAACGTTTCCCATTTGGTTGTTACAATAACAGACTTTATTTTTGCGTTAGTTATCTTCAGCACATCAAGTGTTTCCACACACTTTTGCACTCTCTTACCCTGCATAAAGTGCCAAAATGTTATTTTAAAAAAATGTTGAATCTCAAATCCAATAACACTTGACTTCCATATATGAAGCAAATTATTTTCTAAATTCTTTCAAGTCAGACAATAATTGATCAAATGTTGACTATTAATTCTGAAGGTAGCACTAGCACCTTATCATGGCAGTGTATAATTAGGAAGGAGTGAGGTAAAGGAATCCACACTGAGGATCTCCTATGCCTTATTATGCCTAGAGGCAAATAGTGGCATTTGTACAACAGAATTTGGTAAAAGAAACAAATGAAGAGTGAGAAACATTGGAAATTCACCTGCAAAATTTTAAGAGAAGAAGCATCTCCTTCTGCAGAAATGCTCTCTAGCTTAATTGCTTGTCCCATGAGCATCTCAATTAATGCTGTGATTTGAACTTCCGGCACCTTATTTCCATTTGAGATGGATTTTTCAATTGCAGAAACCTACCGCCAAGGTCAAAAATAAATTATCATGCTTGAAATCAAACCATGGTTGAGTTGCCTGAGATCATGTCCTCTCTGATCTATCACTTCATTCATGTCCTTGAAACGATCATATTTCTGATGCATACCAGTTATTCTTATTTAAAAATGATGAAGATAAGGACTCTATCCTGGCATTATCTGACGTCGGTATCTATCTTTTTTTTTTTTTTTCCTTCATCTGATTTAAATTGAAATTTTAAACCCAAAATTTCATAATTTTAGAAATATTTTCAATATTATTAAATCAAAATTTTATTATAGTAATGTTTGGTCATGAATCACCTACTATGACGATAAAAGACAAATATTCAATCATTAAATTTTCTACAATGGTACCTTTTAAAAAAAATAATAAAATCACGGCCCCAAATTGTCACCAGTTTGATGGACAAGATTCTCAAATTGATGACATAAACAAAACCCTTGGGCCAGTTCATGCCACATGCTTCTCAATAGCCAGCTGTTTGATCATGACAGTCACCCACTCAGAGTTTTGACCCAATCGTAATAGCAATTATGGTTAATGCAAAACTTAATCAGTAATCACTTATATCTGTTAAAAATCTATATGACAAATCAAGGCTATGGTTGATTACCTGCTCTGCAAGTTTA